>NKZY01000692.1:0-74820 GCA_002374555.1 Metschnikowia mauinuiana | reverse complement strand
TAAATGGGTGAATTTTTTTTTTTTTTTTTTTTTTTTTGTTTCGCCCGAGAACTAAGTGGGGTTACGCAACTTTGTTTGGGGACAGTCATGCTAAATTCGGATTCCGTGCGTCATGGATAATCAGCTGTTCGCCAAGAAGCGTATGTTGACGATCTGAAGTAATCAGCAAGATTTCCGTACAGCTCTTGCTTCCAAGCCAGGTTTCTTGAGGAAATCCACGCCAACGCTTTTGGTTGGTGGAAACCTGAGACACAACTGAAACAAGGTTCGAACTGAAAACACCAGATTGTTCCGCTGCGCAAGGTGTTATTTTGGTCGCATTAGGAAAAAATGCTGTGAGTACATTAGCGCATTTGCCCCACCCCGTCGAACGAGCCAATCCCAGGGGAATGCTCGGTCCGAGGCAAATTTCCAACGTATCGCTGGCTACTCGGAGTATATATTTGAAACCCATGCACTGGGTGTAGAACCTCGAGGCAGCTTGTTTCTGTATGCAGTTGTAGCGGGGTCAGTGGGGGGGACCTTTATCGGACGTCAGAATGCGTTAACCCGAGCGCGCAGAATGATTGTTCTCCCCAGCACACTTGAGACATTGTCCGCCGATGAAACACCTTATTAAGCCTGAGTATCTGCAACCAATGCTTAGCCGAATTTTACCCACTTTGACGCCAATTTTTAGCCTCTTTTAGCCTATTCGATATACTCTGTTCAATTTATAGCCGATTCATTATTTTCTGAAATCTTTTACCTTTGACCCGTTTACTCACTCTCACCCTTCCATACATATACACTTCCTAATCCCCACACACCTTACTCACACAAACCTTACTCACACACACCTTACTCACACACACCTAAAAATGTATCTTGTTTGAACACCTTTTAAATTCTCTGAAACCTTAAGTTCTATTTTTTATATATGTGTCATGCTTACTCCTCCATCTCTATATCGGAGTCCGAACCAAACTGGTCGTGGTTGGTCTTGCCCCCAATGCCTTTCCACTCCTCCATATCGGCATCGTCTTCGCCTTCTGATTCTTCGAGCTCTTCGTCCAGCTGTTCCCTCACTTCTTGTTCTCCCTCTTCGTCCTTATGTTCACGTGGTGCAACAAGGAACGAGTGCATGTAGCCCGACTTCTTGCTTATAGAAACAACATCTTTAGCCACGCGTGCAAGGAACCGCTGTATAGCCCGCAAGTTGGGCTGGCAGTCGAACTTGTTTTGGTTGATGTATTTGCCATGGCTGACCAACGTCTCCTTGACCCAGATCAAATTGAACTCAATGTGTTGGCTTCCCTCTGCCCGGCTCATCTTCTCGGCAATATACTTGAGTAATCTGTTCACGTAAACTTCGGGGATATCTCCACACACCAACTTGATATCACCAATGGGTATGCTCTCAACCACTCTATCCAATAAGTTCTCTTCGTTCAAGCGGAATGCCATCACCAAGGCTACAACCCAATCCTTGGCAGCTAAACTGTCGTTGATACTCTGCGGCGTGACGTCCAAATCCAAGTCAAAAGGATCAAACACCAACGAAGAGTCCGTGGAGTATATCAAGAGCCCTTCCGTAGAGGCAGCAGCAAATGCAGATGATGTTGGGGAGAACTGGACGGACGTGACCCGCACCTGTGGTCTTAGGCTTCTGGAGCCTGGGTCACCACGATGCGATCCAGGCAAGCTGGTGTCCATTCTCTTGGCGAAATCCACCTCTTCTCCTTGCGTGTCGACCATGTCAATCGAGATTCCTGCGTCGGTGATCTTGGAACTGTTCAATTGCGTGAGCGTTCCGTCCAAAGACATGTTCTCCGAGACAACGAACTTCTTGAGCAAGACCTCGTCGGCGATATCGTAAAGACATATACTGTTGTTGTTTCCGCCGGCAATGAGACTGAGACCATCAAACGAAAAAGCTATGGTCGTGAAGCTCTTGGATCTGGCGCTGTTCTTCAGCTGAAACCGGTCCTCGAGGTGTCTGCCAGAAAAGACGTCTTTTCGTATATCAAGCATGTGCACTTGCTTGGCCTCCTCCACGTCGAAAAAGTAAATGTGGCCGTTCAAAGTACTAACGGCGATCTGCGTGCTGTCTGGGCTCAAAGCGAGGGCCAACACATCGTGCTCCACCTCAATGGGCTCGACTTGCTGGGACCGGCTAAAGATGTTCCACACACGGATGGTTTTATCCCACGAGCTGGACACCAAAACGGAGCTTTCTGTTCCAAAGGCCAAGCTTGAAACTGGGCCCTCGTGGCCGGCCAAGGTGTCCAATAATGATCCGGTTTGAACAGACCACACGAAGATCTCAAACTCTTCTTGGGAACCTGCGACAACCACTTCCCCCGAAGGGTCCACGGCCAAGCTGCTGAACTGAGTTCTTTTAGGGGCAGTGAAGGTCCGGAAGTTTCTGAACCTAATAAGATCCCATGCTCTCACGGTTCCGTCCATGGACGACGAAAAGAGAACCTGACCTTTTTTGGCGAATTCCACTCCCGTCACTGCTCCCGTGTGCTCGGTGAAGGTGAACAAACAGAATCCGGAATTGATATCCCAGACCTTGATTTTTCCATCATCAGATGCAGTCACGGCTCTGGACCCGTCAGGCGAGTAGCACACGTCGTTCATGGAGTCGTAGTGGCCTTGCTGCTTCAAGACATACGACTCGGATTGCCACTCGTACACCAACAATTGTCCAAGCTTGGAGGAGCCGAACGCAAACCATTCTCCGCTCTTATTGATGGTCACCGAGTCCACTGAGTTCTGGCCCATACTCAACAGCTGAATCATGTTGAATTCTGGAAGCTCATATAGTCTGAACTCACCGGATGTGAAACCAACCACCAAAAGATTGGATTTGGCATGGAAATCCGCGCACGTGACTTGCTGGCCCTCCATGTGGAAGTAGTTCTTGGCCGAGACCCGCCATTGAGCTTTGGATGGTTTCTTTTTATCCTCTTTCTCGCTGTCTTCTTCTTCGCTGTCTTCATCATTGTCGCTGTCGTCCATTTCGCTCTCTTCGCTGCTCTCGTCTTCTGACAGCTCTTCTGATACGTATTCCCATTGGATCAAGGCACCGTCTTTACTCACAGTGTACAAGATCTCCTGGGACTCGTTGAAAAAAGCACGAATCACGTAGTCTCTGTGGCCACTGAGTGTCATGGCAGCTTCCTTGTCTTCACTGTGCAAGGAGAAAATCCGGGACGTCATATCGGTGGATGTGGACATCAAGAACCTGGAGTCGGGGGACCATGTGACGGAGATCACATCACTGAAATGGCCAGCGTAGTTTCTATGGCGGACGAATGGAGCAAATTGTCTGTCTTCCGTAAAGTCGGGTGTTTTCCAGATCTGGACAAATCTGTCAACGGCAACGGCGAAATAGTGTCCATCGGCAGAATACTGTAAGTCATGCACCACACCCTTGAAGTTGAAGTGGTGTAAAACCACCCGAGAAACAAAATTGACCAAGATTCCCCGGCCGTCCTCGTCCACCGTTAGCATCAACGTAGACTGCTTGTTGATGGCGATTCTAGCGATGTTTTTGCGGTGCTGGTAGTTAAAGGTGAACGACTTGTTGTTGACCAAGTCGAAACACGTGACCCGGTTCGCCACGGGACTCAAAAGCTTGGTGCCATCTTCTGTGAAGGTAACATTGCCCTGGCTGAACACGGTTCCCACCAAGTTCGATAGCTTGAAATCTGACTTCATGGTGCCTTTGGAGAAGGTGCTGAGTGCGTTTTTCGCAGAGATGAGCGATGCCGCACTATACAGGCATTCACCTCTAGAACTTAACTATGGAGGATGAACATACTAAAATTTCGGGTACTTCATCTATCTTCTGTTGAAATGCATGTATACATAATTTAGGCCGAAAACAATTTTTTTTTGGGCCGAAGTGTTTGGAAGGAACGGATTGCATTAGGTAAATGTATCTGGTGTACGGGTGCACGGTCCACTCAAACTCACAAGTCTAAACCTCAGTTACTCTTCAATGAGCGGGCTTTCCAAAAATGTCATGAACATGAAGTTCATGCAGAAATCAGCCAAGAAAAGTGATGCCGAAGTGCCTGAAGAGAAAACCAAAAAAGTGAAAGATACCTCCGAGTGGGAATTACCCACCAAAAGCCAGATCCAGAAAACCCTAAAACCAGCCATCAAAGTCTCCACTATAGGCTACGGAAGCATAGCCTCGCTCACCCAGGAGAATCAAGAGGACGAAAAACCCAAACAAGAAAAGTCGGCAGACACGCTATCGACTTCTGCCTCCAACGTATGTACATCCAGTTCAACCACCTGTATACAGAGTTGTATACATAGCGTCCTTCTGGCCCAGTCTATACTAACATCAGAACGAGAAAGACGACGAGGCCAAAAAATTCCTTGAGGATATTCTTGGCGATTCCAAGAAGCGCAACAAACGACCCAAGAAGGAAACCTCGTCCAAGAACAAAAAGTTCAAGGCATGATTGATCACCTCACTTCTTTTTCTTTTCATCGCAAAACCCGCCTTTCGTTAGAGCATCCCGCGTGACCGAGTTGATGTGCTTGAAGCGAACAGACCCCAAGTGGGTTCCTGTAAACCATCGGTGGACAACCACCACCACGTTTCTGGCGTCCATAATCTAGAAAGTCAGTATATCCCAGTAATAAACACCCCAAGATCACGAGTGTTGTGATGCATGAACCTTCATGCCTAATACGTACCATTAATAAGTGGAGCATTCGCAGACCTGCAGCAGTCTCTCCATCGTCGTCACAGTCCTGGTAGGAGACTCCGTTTTCGCCAAGAATCCTCATGGCCACCATGTTATGTGCGCATTTGGCTATTTTCCTATCGCTGGTCAAAAGAGAGATGTACTCGCGTGCTTCCTCTGTGGAGTGCACTTTTCTGGCGGACGCAATAAATGTCAGGCCCCGGTCCACTATGGGCTCCGACTGCACCCAGTCCTTAGTGTAATCATAATCTGGCGTGATGGTCTTTTGAACTGGGGGGTCAGCCGGCTCCAGTATTATTTTCTCCGTAGCGCTTTCTGAAGGAGCCTCTTTTTTCCGGGCCAGGGCCGCCTGCTGTCTCTCTTCCTCGTATGCGTCCAAGAAGGAGCCGATTTCGCCGATTAACTCGAACATGATCACCTCCGAAGATATAAATAGCTTCTCTAGAAGCCCCTGCACCCTGTCGAACAAGTACTCATCGTCCGGGTACTTCATGCTATTGCATGTGACCACTTGTATTAGCGAAGGCATCACCTCGGGGTAATTCGTGGGGAACGCCAATTGAGCAGAGAAATCCGGGTGGTTGGGCGTCCGGATAGATACTATGCCGGGACCCAATTTCTCCACACACCCTTCGAAAATGGCATCTATGGCTTCCACCTCTTGCGCAAGCTCGTCACTCTCCATGGTGCTTAAGGTGCGTAATGTGAAGGCTTGTATGCGTAAGTGACGCAGTGATGGTTTGGTGCAGTGCTAGATTTTCAGAACAAACCTCACAGCGTACCCATAATCCCCATCATGTCTACCATAGACACATTCAAAGAACAAGGCCGACAGGCGTTTTCTCGTAAGGAATATAAAAAAGCAGCCAAGATCTATAGAGATGCTATAGTACGGTTTGGAGATGATGCGGTGCTCTATTCCAATCGGGCCCAGTGCTTTATATTCTTGGAGGACTGGGCCCGAGCATTGAAAGATGCTGAAGATGGGCTACGGTGTGACGCTGACCCAGGCATTAAAACCAAGTTGCTTTTTCGGAAGGCGGTTGCTTTGAAGCATTCGAATTTACCTGAAGCTGCCCGGTGTTTTCAGAAAGTGCTCGATTTGAGCCCTTCCAATGCCTCTGCGCAGGCTGAACTCGATCTGATCATGGACTTGCAAAGATCCAAAAAACAGAAGGTGGACACGGGGTTCGAACTTAAAGTTGAAGTGGTTGACGAGCTTCCGGCTGAATACAGATTCGATTCTGTGGCTGCATCTGCTCCAAAAGCTTTGGACCTGCAGAAGGTGGAGGATGTAGCGAAGGAACTATTTGGAGACACCGAAAAAGAGGTTCCAGTCGAAAATGTCTCTTCGGGGCCTGCAGCGGATTTCGCCACTATGCCCTCCATGCATTACCTCAAGAGCCTACGAACGGTGCCTACAGAGAAGAAGCAAAGTGCATATTCGTTGGTATTGAATCTAGACAATCTGATGCTTGCCTCTCTTTTCCAATCGCTGGGCGTGGACGTGGATTTCTATGAGTTTTTCTTGGAAGCAGCCCTCCATAACTTGAACTCGAGCCTTGACATTGTACTGACATATATTGCCAAGTTGGAGTACATGTCAACCTTCAACAGGCACCTGCTCACATTGAGTATGTGTGACAAATCGCTCATGGAAGAATTTGCTCGTTGTGTCGAGCAAAAATGGCCCGGTTTAAGCGCAAGAGCGCACAAACTATTCGTATGAGCTTACCCGTTTCGATAAAGACTCTTCTTGAGGCCCCTGTCTTGGGTTATGGTTCTCTCGGGCTGGCTGTACTCAAGAACGGCTTCAGGGATTAAACTGTCAAAGTCAAACCAATGGTATTTTGTGCATAGGATGGGTATGCAGATGGTCATAGCAAACATTATGGTGACAACCAAAAGCATTCCAGTGGAATAAGCAACGGCCACGTACTGATTTCGCCTGTCTTTTCGGGATAACTTCCTCTCACGGGCCTGAGTCTTGGGCATAAGCCACATCAAAAGAAGTGAGTGCCATGTATTGGCCATGGGGATCAACAAGAGAGGCATTTGGATATAAAAGATCAAATTGCCGATCATGAGGTCTGCAGAAAAGTAACTCATTTCGCCAATTTTGCATAATAGTTCCCTGAGAGGCTGTGTAAATACTCTCCATCCAAGCCCTGCCTTTAGCCATTTTCCTGACCACCATGCCCTGTTTGTTCGACCATCCATGACTTCCCTGCTGATAAGCACAGCGCAAATCACCTTGAACACGATATTCTGGATCATAGAACACAATATGAAGCCAAGAACTGTATGTGGGAAATCATAATTTTGCAATCGCCAAAGAAGATAGACTGATGTCAAATGTGAACAGAATGACAAGTAATGGGTGATTGCAGCGAGAATATTGGGGAACCCGCTATAAAAAGCCCCTATCAAAGGCCCCAATGTGCAACTAATGAAGAACATACATAGCAAGCACATGGTGTTGAATGTCAATGGAAGAATTGCCACGAGTAATATTCTATTGGAAGAAAGCTTTGCATTGTCCTGGAAACTCCCAAATTCGAACCCCAGATTTGCTGACAAAAAGGCTGCCCATAATGCTAGAGTTATCAAGACCTGTGGCATTACTTCAACGGTCATGATGTTCAACCTTGACGGCCTCACTATGTTGGTGTTGTTCACATCTTGGTCCCCATAGAGAAGCTTTTTCTTGGCACCTGTGAATCTGCTTCGACCGATTTGCGTATGGTTGATCCACGATTTCGAGTGTGGCTCTGCATTTCCCGAGTGGAGCCATTTATAAAACCCACAATAGTCGATCAAGTACTTGCTGAGGCGGTACTGGTTCGGGTTGAAAAAGAATGGGCTGATTAGAACACCTGCAATCACCACCCAAAGGAAGACGAAGGTAGGAGCCCACAAGACCAAAGAAATGTACAAGACTAGAAACAGCCTTGATGCTCCAAATCCCAAGGACTGGTTACTAAATCTGGTATAGAGGTCAGCGAACTTCTCTCTTTTCGTTGCAAAACCCCTTCCTGTTGCAATGTAATGAGCTCCTCCAACAGACAAATCACTGAGCAACGAGTAGGAGTACATTTTGCAAACGAACACCTCGAAAAGAGGGGCAATTGAAATGATGTGTTTGACGACTCTGGTTATTGCTTTCAAAATTCCTCTTTCGGATAACTCATGGACAAAAAGAGGGACCAAGGAAAAGAAAAACACCACGAAGATTGATAAGATGCAGTGTTTGAGCCAGGAAATCACCGGGATGAGGTTCAAGCAGTCTAAAGGAATCCTGGGGTCAGCTCTAGGCTGGAATGGATGATATTCACATATCACGGACTCGCTAGTCAAGGACGCCAAATTGACCCCCACAAGGAGAAATAACTCAATGGAAAGTATGATGAAATAGTTGTTCAAGTGGAAGCCAACGTGGGCATAATAGAAGGAAAGCATTCTATCCAAAGGTAACTGAGTTCCCATGTAGAAGTATTCCCGTGACAAGGTCTGCTCTCCCATTCCAGCTCCAATTTTGATGATGAAGTTCAGAATAGAGATGAAGCCAAGATCTCGTCCTTTGCCACATTGCATATATTCACAATGCTTAATACGGCCGCCTCTGATGACTGCATTCATGCCAGCATAGATATCCTCATTTAGATGGAGGCCTCTCTGTGATTTCGAGACGCCTCCACGAGTATTCATGAAGATACTATTGAGGAAATCCGGGTGTCCGTAATGTAACTTTCCTCCAATCAGAGCTAGGGTTCTGGCAAATAAAGTGCCAAACGACTGCTCTTTGCCTGCAGCCACATCTCCAAGAATCCCTGTGTTTTCAGAGAAAATGTACTCTCTGCTGCCCACAATGGCAACGGGATTGGAGGTGAACCCTTTCTCGGAGTCAAACGAGTATGGGTCTGAAAGCAGCAGCTCTTCAAACTCTGCCAAAACACTTCTGATCTTGTAACATTCTTCAACGTAGTTGTCTTGGTTGGCATCGATCAACTGAATGTACTCTCCACGTGTGAAGATGACAGAATGGTTTTGATTATCTGATTTTCCATCACCTAGAAGAGGGTCACCAGATAACCTGATTTTGTATTTTGGCACCCGCTCATTTTTATCATTTTTCAGGGAGTTGCCATCAATGATACAGGAGTAATAGACAATCTGGTCGGTGGTTTCATCGTAGATCTCATCGATGTATGCAATCTGAAGCTGTGGATATGCCCGAAGAAGGGCTTCGGTATTCTCCATTTCCTCCTCGTCAAACTTCTTGTATCTTTGCATGGAAACAACAATGTGGAATTTTCTAAAAGTCAATCTTTCGATTTCCTTAAGCTGGTTATTGCTCCACTCACTAGCACTTGAACCTTGCTTTTGCTCGAGCTCATAGAAGAGCTTGATGGCTTTGGAGTAGTTCATGAACCCGAAAACAGTTCGGTATAAGGTCTGGGATCTGAGAGAAGCCCAAATTCTTGTTCTCATGACGTAAACTGGAGTGGCCTCTTTGTAGCCAATCAAAAAGTACGGAACGCCTTCGTTGATTTGGCCCTTGACAATATCTGAGTCGGAGCTCTTTGCGTCGTACTCCTCTGCCATTAATTTCGTATCCTTAACAAAGTTCATCCACTCTCCAGGATAATGCTTTTTGAGGTACTCCAACAATGTGACACTGGAGTACTTATCGTCCTCCTCTATGACCTCTTTGAGCAGAAGGATGATTCTTTCACTGTAGTGGGGAATAAACACAGTAAAATTAGGCATACTTTGAACACTGCGAGCCTCGGGCATTGGGATGGTTAGTGACTGTGCAAAGAAGGAGATTCTTCGTTGTGCCTCTGAATCATCATTAACAGTCGTCGTCTTAAACATGTCATCTTCCTGGGAAACAAAGAATTTTGGCTCCTGGATGACTGTAGAGCCACGTTTTGAGTTATCCGTTTGGTAAAGTAACTTTTGGACTTGTTCAATCGAGAGGTAGTGCTCTCTGTACATGGATATGATGATAGCATTCCATATCTTGGAAGTCTTGCTCATTTGATCAATATTCAGGTCATTCATCGAAGCAAGGAGTTTGAAGTACATCCGGTTCGGAAGCCTCGAAAAGATGTTTCTCCACGGAGTCCAGATGGAAGCTCCAAGGAAAAAGGACTTCACTGCTGATAATACAGTGCTCCAGATCACATACCACAAGTAAGTGTCAAGAAAAAAGAGAATCAACTCTAAAGACATAATCAACAACAAGATGATTTTTGGATGGTAGCAACACACCATTGAAGGAATGGAATCAAACAGGCAGCTTTTCACTTTCATGTAACTCAATTCTATGATCGGTTCTTTTATGGGAAGAATTAAAAAAGCATAAGACTCCATAAATTTCGAGATGAAAACGGCAAGCCACAAAATAATCGATGTGGCCTTTTCAATTCCTGACAACATATAGAAATTGGAAGTGAAGTATTGGGACGAAAATTGAACTCTGCCTTTCAATTTGGACCCAAATGCGTTCAAAGGTGGAACCAATGCCAAGTATATGACAACCACAAAAGAATAGAGTATCTGGCAGACAGCTATTCCAACGCCCCTCAAGTCATTTGGTAAATGGAAGTTTAGCTTGTAGATGATAAAAGTTGGCATAACACTCAAGAAAAGCAACAAAATGAGGAGTAAGATTCGTTTCACGACCGGATGGGCCCCAGGCCAACTTCTTGGAACAAAGAAAGCCTCCAATAATGTGGAGGATAAGCATATAATACACGCAAAGGATGCCGCTAATGACATGATAGACAAGTAGACTTGGATGGAAGGGGGTTCATCAAAAGATATTTCTGTTCGAGAAATGTATAGTGGGTAGGCATGGACAGAAGTGTAATACCAGAACACGCAAACATGGATAATCAAAACGCGGTTGAAATTGACCAAAGTGTGAAGCCAAGTTCTGGACTCCTTGTAAGTCTTCGAGAAAGCCAACTTCCATTTCACATCAGCTAGAGCACGATAGCGTTCTTCCTTTGATAAATCCATGAGCTGGGTTTTGTTTGGCAAAGATAGCTTCTGTAAGCCTGACCTGTGCCAGAAAAGCTGGTTCATATCGTCGTATCCAATGATTGACGAGTGATCTTTATCGACTCTTTTGAAAGTTCCCTGGTCCTTTGTGTAAAGCTGATTGCGAAGAGTGATATAAATAGGAGTGATGACCTGGTCCAAAAATGAGAGTTTGGGATTTCTGCTTTCACCGTCAAAGTCACTAGAAGAGTGGTAGTAATAGTCAACACAGCACTTAAATATAAAGCATAAGCACTCGGGCATGAACCTCAAATTGTTGGCCTCGCCCCAGCACAAAAGATAGAGGGCCACATGGGTTACCTGATCGGTCGGAGATAAGCAAGCCATTTTGGCGGCCCATTGGCTTTGTGCGTAGCTGAAGGAATCTGCAGCCTTGTTCCCGCCTTTTTTTGTCTTGACGTATCTTCGGGGCAAGTCATCGAGATCCATTTCGGACGCAAAGTACCATTTCTTGAAGTTGGCCCTTGGTCCGCCAATATAATCACCATGCAACGTTCGAAGCGAGATGAACGGCCCCATTCGTGAAGCTCGGGAGTCAAGCAAACACATGAAATATGAAGAGATATTCTTGACGTTGTCTTCCTGGAATCCAAACACCGTCTGCAAGCGAGAGAAAATGGCCTTGATTTGCTCCGCTGAGATGGGGGTGGTTTCCTCTAGACACCATTCACGATACTCCCCATTATTATCTGGCTGCAAATTATCAGGCTTAGTATCTCTGGGTGCCCTTTCTTCGGTCGTCTGGGCATGATTGTAATCGGACGGCCACTCGGTAAAGGAGAATGCACCGGGTGTTTCGTTACCTCCCGAAGCTAAAGGTTAGTTGAGTTCACAAAGTACACAGTTCAATAACATACATTTGTCGGAAGCTCTATAATTCTTGGGGCTAACACTGAAGGCTCTTCGGATCGACAGAAACATCCTTATCTGGGACTAAGTGGTTACAAATTGGTGTATTGCTGCGAAATCTTGGGTGTGCTATATATGCAGGCTCTTGGCTGCGAAAAACAAGTTTATTCGAAGTAGTTGTGCATCTCGGGTGCGTCGCAGCCATTGTAAGCCACCAAGTTGGGCGAGTTGGGTTTACTTCGTAATGAAGACCTGGGGATTTGATTCCGAATGGCCATCTCCAAGACTTTTTGCCTGATGTTCACCGGCTGCACGCCTTGACTCAATAAAGTGGCCACAAATCCTGAAATCACCGGCGCTGCCATCGATGTTCCTGATAAGCTCAGTGGTACGTCAGGGTTGTGGATATTCACGCTCTCGATATTGACGCCACTAGCAAACACATCCACACATGGCCCCCAATTGGAGAAAAAAGCTACGGAACTTTTATTGTCCACAGCCCCAACGGTGATGGCCAGTCGAGCACTCGCAGGCAGGGTACGGCAGGCATTCAAATTCAGGTTCCCAGCAGCCACCACAACCACCAAGCCAGTTTCAACGGCCGAATTGATCACTGCATTGATAAGTTCATTGCTGGAGGAACCCAAACTCAAATTGAGCACTGCGTTCCGCTTACTCTTTTTTCTATGGTTGACTGCAAACTCAATGGCTCCTAGGATGTTACTCATGCTACCATGGCCATTTCTGTCAAGCGTCTTGATGCCAATGAGCGTAGCCTTCTTGGCCACGCCGTACGTCTTGGACCCGATAATCCCGGCCACATGCGTGCCGTGTCCATTGAGATCGTCGTTCAGCTCACCCACAAAGTTTTTCCCCATGGAGGCTCTCTTTTCAAACTCCGCATTCCGCACCTGTAAGCCTGTGTCGCCGATATACACATTGATACCTTCGCCTTGACCATCTTCGTCGTAGTGGTATTCATTGCCAACAGGCTCGTCTTTGTCTCTCTGGGAAAGATGGGCCAAGTGTGCAGGAGCATCGAATTGTGTGATGTAGTCAAAAGCCTCGATGTCTACATCTTCTGTGACCATGGCCACAAGCGGACAATTCTGTAATCTCTCCAAAGCCTTCTTGGAGAAGATGCCCGAGAACCCCAGCGATTCGCCAATCTTATAGTATCTGGTAATGAGCTTCTTAAGCCGTTGAGCAACGGGGTACCGGATATCGTATTTGGCAAATTTGTCTAGCGTTTGTCTTTTTTTAAGCAAGACCAAATGCCTTCCCTCTGCGAGGCTTGAGAAAGCTAGGCAAAACAATATCCAGACAAAAGCTTTCATTGTTTAATTTGTTTTTTTTTTTTGTAATTAATTTTTTAATCTTGTTTTCAGCAAGTGTGCAATGTTACTTTCCTATGGGAGCTAGTTGTAGAGGCAGTACTTCTAAGTTAGAGATAGTAGTAGAGGTAGTATTTCTTGGGTTAGTGTGTATTAAGGTAGACACAAAATGCGCGGCTTTTTCTATACAGATTGCACCGTCATACCACTCGATTAACCACAACAACGAAAATTAATCAACCACCATGACGGGCAATTTTAGCCGCTTATCATCTGAAATTACAAAGACTGAAGGAAATTCTTCTTCTCAGCCTCTGACATGTTGGAGACGAAATCCTTGATAGCGTCCGCTGCCACGGCGGAATTCTTGTTCAAGAGATGGTGCAACTCCTTTCTGCTGCTCTCCAAATTCAACTCGTCGATTCTCTCTTGGAGCTTGGCGTGGTTGCTCTCGATGTAGTTGCTGACAGCTTCGTCATCATCGTAGTCCACAGTAGGCATCCAACTCTTCAATCTGGCCACCTTCTCCAACTTGTTCTTGGAAGACAATTTCTTGCCAATCATCTTGAGCAAGTACTCTTCGTTCAAACGACGGCGCAAACGCCAGAAGAAGAATCTTCTTGCTTCAGTCCACTTGAGCTCTTTGGTGATCACACCCTTAGCCAACATACGACCCGATCTGTCGTGCAAGTCGGCGAATTGTACCGATATTTGACTGTAGATAGGCAACAACAAGGACTCACGAGCAGACAACTTGGCCGACACCTCGGCGTGCTCTTCAGCACTCAACTTGGTGGACAACTTGGCCTTCAACTCACCGTATGTGGCATCCAATCTGGCCATTGTGGCAATCAACTTGTCACGTCTGTATTTGATACCGACCATTCCCTCTGGTTCCAAAACACCAGCTCTGGAATCCACATCAGCGTACATCTCCATCATGTCTGGGTTGATCGTTGGGTCAACAACAACCCAAGAACCACCTCTCAACTCTCCGTGTGGAGGAATGTACGTAAAGATTGGCTGCTTGAAGTCAACCAATGCATCCACAATGAAGGATCCGTATTTAAGCACCTCATTGTACATATCACGTTGGCCTCCAGAGAAACCTCTCCAGTTAGCCATGATCATCAATGGCAATTGCTCACCATTGTTGAAGTCATTGATAGCCTGGGCCGTCTTGAAAGCAGAGTTAGGGTACCACACTTGACCAGCTTCTTGGATCTTGATTTCAGTCGAGTCTGGGTTGGCTGGATCGGCTGGAATCAAGTTATCAACAGTCCTGGTCTCCACACCGATAACACCCATTGGAATACCTCCAAGACGTGCTCTACCAACAACAACACCCTTGGCCCATCCAGACAAGGTTTCCTGGAAGGAGTTTCTGTCGAACAAACCGCTCTCAAATTGGCCGTCGCTGTTTTCACGACCTTCGATCATCCATCTAACGTCATAAGGTTCGTCCTTGGTTGGGTAGTAGTCGATGTCTCTGTCCCACGAGTCAACCGAGTTCAAAATAGGGATTGGGGTATCACGCTTGGCTGGGATGTAAGACATCCACTCCATGATCTTCTCCACACCTGCCAAGTCATCGCTTGCAGTCAAGTGAGAAACACCATTGTTGTACATAACTTGAGTACCTCCCAATTGCAAGTTAGAAGAGTAGACTTCTCTTCCCAATAACTTGTTGATAGCAGGTGCACCGGTCAATATGATTGGCTGACCTTCGATTTGGATAGCTCTTTGACCCAATCTGACCAAGTATGCACCGATACCCACAGATCTGCAGGTAACCAATGTAATGGTGAAAATGTCCTTGTAAGCTCTGGAAGTGGCACCGGCGATCAATCCGGAACCCTTAAGACACTCAACACCCAATCCATTCTCGGCACCAACAATAGAGGTGATGATGTGACGCTCGTCTCCATTCTCCACCACTCTTTCGGTAACAACCGTCTTCAAGTGACCGTTCTTTTCAAGCTCAGCCTTGTCATCGGCAGTCAAGTACAAGTACTTGAAGCCCTTGGATGGATTGCTCTCCTCGTTCCATGCAACCTTGTAGAAAGGAAGCAACTCCTCAGCAATACCAATTCTGGCACCCGAGTTGGCAGAAAGGTAAACCCGAGGGATTCCCAATTTGCGGGCCAACTCAGTACACTTGTTGAAGTACTCATCTTCGTCGGGGCCAAAAGATCCAATCTTGTGGGTGATATCATTGGCGACAATGATGAATTGACGGCCATTAGGATACTCTGGGGTCTTGGCAGTGACCTTGAAACCAACCATACCGATCTTGTTCGAACCAGGCTCTCTCTCAACTGCAGTCAAGCCACCATTCTCGTCCTGGATCAATTCCTGGGATGTGAACATCTCCTTTGGAATCTTGCCGGATTGTTGATTCTTCCATTGGGTGGTTATGGCTTGACGGAACAACTCAGGGAAGTCGTAGACGTAAGTGGTACCCATGTTGTGAGCCTTGTAACGTTTTGGTTGCAAAGACTCCTTGACTGGGTATGGAGTTGCAATCGATCTCAAGTGCATAGATCCTGGGGTACCGATGGACTTGAAAATCCACTCTCCCTTGGTGTTCTTGATCTCCATGTACAACTCAGACTTGACAACATAACCGGACACATTGCTGATGATTGCACGCAATGGGAAAGGTTGTCCAGTAGATTGGTCGATACAAGAGATACGGATCTCAGCACTCGTCACTCTCAATCTCCACAATCTTCTTCCAAATCTCTCCAAGAAAGACTCGAAAGCTGCTTCAACTTCTTCAGGCAAGACGTTGAACACAGTAGAGAAGTTGATGAAGATGTGGTTCAAATCAGAGTTGGAGGTGTCAATGATCTCCAAGGCATCCAAGATGTCCGACATCAAACGGTTGGACTCAGTGATCAAGTACTCCTTGATACTCACATTCTCGTTGATCACACCAGTTCTGATGATACCTCTGGTGAAGAAACGCTTGTCAGAAGGCGAGTTTTTGCCAACTGCCTCGTACACGTGAATGTTTCTGTTGTCAGTGAAAATTGGCTTGATGTCAAAGTTTTCCAATTTACCCAACTCCAACTGGAAGGCCAAAGCAGGCTCGATGTGTCTGATCACAGAGTTTTCAACGTAGTGAGGGGCAGTGAAAGTGAAGTACTTTGGATATGTTCCCACCTTGCTGGCAATGACAAACGTAAGACGACGGACAGCTGCACTTCTCAAGTCTTCTTTCGACTCTTCAATCACTTCGTGAATCTTCTCCATAATTTCTTCATCAGAGTCGAAGTTCTCAGTGTCAGTAGCAACAACGTTCACAACGTTAGTGTACTCTGGCTCTTCGACAGATGCGTTAAAGCTAATGGCATCGGCAGGGTGAAGCTTCTCCAAAGCAGCACCGAGCATCTCGTCAATGTCCTCAATGTGTCTGACAGGCACCAAAACACCGTGTCTTGGGGCCTTGCTAGAGTTGGTAGTGACATACGACAAGTCGGAAACTGAAGCAGCTCTGTTCATTGACAGGGCCTCCTCGGGTTTAGGAAGGATGGAAGCCTGAGAAACAGAAGGAAGCTCGAATTTCCAGGAAATGATAGGCAATTCCTCTTGCTCAGAGAATCCATAGTCAACTTCTTCAAGAGAGTAGGCTCTGTAAGAACGACGGATGTAAACTTCTGCTGCAGCCATGGCAACCCATTGGTCACGGTTGGTCAAGAACTGGAGCAACACGTCAAACACAGTGTGCTTAGAGTCAACAACTTCACGAATGACGTCAAGATTAGGGCTGGTGTACTTGGCATAAACTTCACCGTAAGATGCTTGCATCACAGACGATCTCAAGATGTGCTCAAGTTGGTCAGATCTCTCCTTAATGGATGGCAAAGAACACTGGATCAAGATTTCTCTGGCCTTCAAAGCAGTCTTGGCAGTTCCTCTTGCCTCCAATTGCACAATGTTCTTCAATGATGCTCTGATTGGAGCAGCAATGGTTGCAGATTGTTGCAAGATTGGTTGGTAAGTCTCTTCAATGGCCAAAATAAGGTTGGTCTTGGAAGAAACTCTGGAGTGTGACAAAGCCAACAGTAAGATCTTCTCCAAGTCGCTCTTGTGACTGTCTCTGAGGTTCAAAATAACGTCTTCTTCACGCACGTTAGCACCGGAGAACAACTGCTCCACCTCGTAATAGTTGTCGAGCAAGCTGGCCATGAACTTGAATTCATACTCCAGCAAACCACCAACGTACTTAGAAGCAACATTGACCAAAGGCTCAATAACAGCACCGAAAAGCGAGTCGCCCGATTCTTTCTCAGCCTTACTAAGAAGCTTCAAAACTTGCTTAGCGGGGAAGTCAGCATCTCTGGACTGTGACTTCTCAATTAAAGCAGACAAACTTTCATCCAACTTTTGTGGCAATCTCGAGTGCAAAGCAGAGGCGAAAAGATTCCATTCGGAGTAAGGAAGACTCTTGTCCTTCAAGATCTCAATGATGTTCGTAAGGGTAGACTTCATGATCACTTGATTGTCGAAACCAGCCAAAATGTTTTGTAAGATGTTCGAGTACTTGTTGAACTTGTGGATTGCCTTGCTTCCTTGAATAGAAGGCTCGCCGAAATCAGGAAGAGTTCCCTCGAAAGGCAATGCATGTTTCACTTTCGATGGGTCATCCAAAGACAAGATAGCCAAAATGTCACCAGCATTGACGGTGGATCCAGGCTGCTTGATAGTTTGAAGTGTACCGTTTTCTTGAGCAATCAAAGGCATACACATCTTCATGACTTCAACCTCAGCATATGGCTGACCAGCTGCAACGTGTTCTCCACTTTCAAGGAGGTACTTGACCAACTTACCTGGCGATGGGGTTCTCAACTGGGTAGGATCGTTCTCAACCTCCAACAAACAAGTCTTACCATCAACAGACAATCTGGTGGCAGAGGCCTCTTCCTTCCAGTAGATGGAGTGAGACTTACCATCAATAGAGCACAATAAGCCACCGTCCGACAACGAGCGAACTCCGACAACTGCTTTGGAACCATTCAAGAAAATGGTGTAAGTATCACTCGAAGACTTCGTTGCAGTGAACTTGTACTTTTGACCCTCATAGATGAAGTCAATAGGGAAAACAGTTCTCAACAAGGATTTGCTTGGGACTTGACCTCTTTCCAATTGAGAAAGGTACTCCGTCTTATCTTCGGTGGACAAGATGTGTGCTTTGGTAGCAGCACCACACAAAGTAGCGATAGTTGGGTCTGGTCTTTCGGCAGTCAACTTCTTGGTGATCAACTCATCCAACCATCCAGTCGTGATAGTGTTATCTTCAAAGTCTGGGGTCTCCAACAACTTGATCAAGTACTCGACGGTAGTTCTGAAGTCACCACGAATGGATAATTCTTTCAATGCGACAACCATATGCTTTCTGGAAGCTTGACGGTTTTCTCCAAAAGAGAAAATGTGACCAAACTGAGAGTCAGAAAACGAGTGGATTGAAGATTGGTTGCTGACAGAGAAATATCCCCACACATTCGACGAAGATCTGAAGTTTAACTCGTGCAAGTTACCACCAGAAGGCTTGAATCCTTCACCTGGATCTTCGGAAGTGATACGACAAGCCGTACAGTGACCTTTAGGCGTAGGGCGACGTTGAGATGCCAACACATTCTCCTCCTTGAAGTCAAAGTCTATTTCCGTGGAGCTGTGGGGTTCGAAGCCATACAAGGTACGAATGTCCCTGATTCTGTGCATTGGGATACCCATAGCAATTTGCAATTGAGCAGCTGGCAAGTTAACACCACTGACCATTTCGGTGGTAGGATGCTCCACCTGCAATCTTGGGTTTAATTCCAAAAAGTAGAATTTGTCTTCCGAGTGAGAGTACAAGTACTCCACGGTACCAGCAGAAACGTAACCGACCAACTTACCCAATCTCACAGCAGCATTTTCCATCTCACGGAAAGTGTCCTTGTTTGCGATGGTGACAGGTGCTTCTTCAATGATCTTTTGATGTCTTCTTTGAACGGAACAATCTCTTCCAAACAATGAGATGTTGGTTCCGTACTGATCAGCCAACAACTGAACTTCCAAGTGTCTGGCATCTCCAGCTAGCTTCATAATGAAGATTGGAGAGCCTGGGATTTCATTCGAGGCTTGCTGATATAAGGATTTGAAGTCAGCTTCTTTTTCCACTTTTCTGATACCTTTACCTCCACCACCTTCAGAGGCCTTGATCATAACAGGGAAACCGATTTGCTTAGCTTTTTCCAAACCATCTTCGGGTCCTGTACAGCATCCTTGGGCGTAAACTTCGTCGGAAACAGAAACCAAGTTAGTTTCTTCGTCCACTTGAACCTGGTCAACGCCAGTACCGGACCAAGGAATACAAGGAACCTTAGCGTGTTGGGCCACAATCGTGGAAGAGATCTTGTCACCCAAAGATCTCATGGCAGAACCTGGAGGACCAATAAAGATAATTTTCTTTGGGGAGTTGGCCAACATTTCAGGCAAAATGGGGTTCTCGGAAGCGTGACCCCAGCCAGCCCACACAGCATGGACATCGGTTCTTTCAGCGATTTCAACAATTAACTCAACGTTAGCATAATTGTTGTTGTTGGTTCCACCTGGAACTTCAACGCATTGGTCAGCCATACGAATGTATTCGGCATTGGCGGCCATATCTTCTGGGGTAGCCATCACAGTGAACAGAACGGCTCTTTCGTCACCAAAAGTTTCGTAGGCCCATTTTCTGATGGATCTGATTTCTTTCACAGCAGCAATACCATTGTTGGCAATGAGGATCTTGGAAATCACGGTGTGTCCTTCGCTTTTTTTGACAAAGTCTGTGATGGCCGAAGGCTCGGCAGTCTCCACCGAGTTCAAGCCCTTGAAGTGAGACGCCACGGTCTTATGGAGCTCAACAGTATTGGCTTCAGACATGGATCGTAAGTTCTTCTTGAGTGATTGGATGGAATTAAGAGCTGCGGAGAACAAGTTGGATTTGGGCTTGCTTGCAAACAATCTTCGGGAATGTAGTTGAAGATGTTTGAACTCCTGGGTGTTATTATGGGCAATCGTATGGATATATACAAATGGCTTGACAAGATTGGTGCGAGCGAGTCTTCTGTAGGGAGAGTTAGTATTTATGGATGAGGTGTATGCATAGAAAGTACGCATGCGACTTCCAGAGATGAGCGTTTTCTTTGATGAAGCGACGGTGTGGTGTTCCAGGAATTCGGCTTTCTTTTTTTCTTTGAGAATGAAATTTTGGGTAGCTTTTTTAGAGGCGCACAACTGAGACACATCGAACATACGACAATCAATTGGGACGTGAATTCGTAGAGTACTTGACGGAGGTGTTATTTGGGGGGATGATCGCCGGGGCCGGGAAAACGCCAATTTCAAGGATATATCAAGGAAAGCCATGTATTTGGGCAACAGCACACGGGAGGACACGGTCAAGAATCGTACATACTGTAGAATGATGATAATAAATCCAGCTTTGAAATATGACAGAGAATAGAGATAAGATGACTTGAGAGTTGTTGTTGTTGTTGTTGTTGTTTTCAGTCAAACTTAGCTCGTCAATTCGGAGTCTTATTATCAAAACGCAGAACAAGGAGTGTTTACTTGAAAGATGTCGGTGGCATCTCTTATATGAAATTATTCGCAGCCCACAAGTCAGCCTGTATGTATGGCGCGCACCAGAGTTTGGACCCCAACATTGGAAAAGTTGGCCCAAAAGCGCGGTGTGTGTCTACCAAGTCTTCTGCACCTCACTTGACGTAACAGATGACGAGTACCTCGGACCACGATTTACCTGGCTAGCTTACCTCTAGAAAACGGCTGAATAGGAAAGAAACAATTCTCTGGCCTTCTACTAGATGACGTGATCACGTGATTCAATAACAAGGCGTGTAGTTTACTTTTGCCTTGAAGTAGACGTTGTCTCTACTGTGTTGTGAAGTGGTTGAGGTAGCAATGAGCAGACAAATAAGGGAGGCCGCGAAAGTAAGTTGGGCAGTTATAAGCAAGTCTAGTGATGGAAGAACGTTCGCGCGTTCCAGCAAAATCCAATTAGTCCGAGCACTCACCACCGACACTATAAACGACGAATGCGAACGCGCTCACATTTTTTTGGCCGGGCCGGAAAATCCTGCGCGAACAAATACTGCGTCTGGTGGGCCTTGTTTATTTCTAGTCACGCCAAAGTGAGACACCTTTAGTGGTTTCCTGTACACAGGGTAGGAAAGGGCTCTGAGACATTCTCATATTGGGGGGTAAGCCTCAGGATGTATTTCTCATATCTGGAGTGTTTTTGAGAACGGTCTCCCATCTGTAGTAAGTTTTGGGAGGGCCTCTTAATCGAAAGTGAAAGACTACAAGCGTAGAAGCTAAGTCAGCTGATCATATTGACGTTTCCAACTCATGCACATAGCAATCGGTTCCATGTCAAAACCATTGACATTTTTTTCATTTTCCTGACTCACACTTGACTAAAAAATTCTTGATAGATCTAAGACTGTGAATCAAAAATGAGACATGTCTGTGGACTTTTAAAGATTCCACTGCTTTTTAATACTCACGGTCGTGCTAACGCCAAAAGGCCTCATGTTGGCTTTATTCTCACTCTTGAACAGGTGAAATATGTAAACACTTCGCGTGTCTCGGTATGCAGGTTCCCGATGAATCAGGAAGATCGGAATGAGCTTTCAATACGGAATATATGCCGATAGAGACTTCAAGGTAGAATCCGCCGAAAGGAGTTCCCGAAAGGCATTTACGACTCGGAAACTGTTTATGGAGGTTCTAAGGAAGGAGCTACGGAAATGCACTATATAAGAAGGAAGTCCCGCATATTGGGTTTACGGGTATCAATACAGCTCTGTTTGAAAGGAGGAAATAGCGGTTTCCTAGTGATTAGTTCAAAAACAAACCAGAACACAAATAACTGAGATGACTACTAAAGCTCTACAATTATTAAAGTTATTGGAGACCAAGTACACGATGGTTCCAACCTATTTTAAAGATTAATGATAACGCCCAACACTTCCATTTGGGCCTACCTAAAATGGACCAAACAATTACAATTTATTATTCCTTTGATACTATGTCCACACTTCATTCACTATCTCTTGATCTTATTCATTGTCTGTTTGAAATCAATTTGGCATTGTGAGATTAAGTAAAGTGTATTTACCTATCTAGAGCTAGATAAACCCGATTCAAGTCTATCACATCATGATGTGGCAATCACGTGCTAAAAAGTATCTTTGGATATTTCATGTTTGTAACACTTCGCATGTAGAGAAATTAGTGAAATAACGGCGAACAGCAAGTGTTTTAAAAGGCCAAGTTTGGTCTTTTTCCCGCAACAGTGACATCATTTTTGGCTTCTCGGCCAACTTGAAGCATTCCTGCGAAACGGGTTAATTCTACTTTCACCACTGCTTTCTTGGGCCCAAATGTAACGGTTATGAGCATGCTTGTACCCCACTATTTGAAGTGGGGTATGGCGTTTAATACCCTTTCATACCTGTCCCTAAGACCGTGGCTACAGGAAGCAATGCGACTATATGCACGAGGTCTCGAATTGCCTCTTTCGACGTGGGGCTACGTCGTCGCCGCATCAAAAAGCACCGTTGATCCTGCACCAAATGAAAGCCTCCACTTCAAGCTCGGACATCTGGTTGTGAAATCCGTGCCTTTTAGGTGGGCAATGAGGAACCACTGTGTACTAAATTTTTCCCCTATGAAGAATTTACTGAGCTATACCATGATGCGACATCTCCGACTTGCTTGTCTAGCTTACAGAAGCTCACAACTCATTTTGGCTGTCATATTATCCGAAGTTTTTTGGCCAGTAATCTCAGGCCAGGTCTGTGGTTTCTTCTGTCATGCATGTAAGGATGCATCCCCCAAACGAGTGGCATTTTTTTCTGCACGCGACACGCTCTCTGGAATCTGGGGTGCACAATAACATGACTTACATGGTTTGGTTGCTTTACATCCTTATAGGATGCCTCGCTAATCAACAACATAAATAGGACTGTCTCCTCCCCCTTGGATCTCTTTTCAATCCCTTTTTGTTACTCAATAATCCTACTTTTTTATTACTAATTTCTTTTCTAATTCTTGCAAAATACAGGATGCTGTCTGAAGATAATTCCAGCATTGATAAGAACGTCCATGACGACCAGGAAGTTCCTACATTTATAGGATGTAAAGGTTCTCGTTTGGGAAGAATGATCACCATTGTGTGTGGTGTTGGTTTCCTTCTTTTTGGTTACGACCAAGGTGTCATGGGCACGCTTCTCACATTGAAGCCATTTCTTGAGACATACCCTCAGATCGACACAAACAAATACCCCGGAGCAGACACCCTTCAAGGTGCAGTCATTGGTATATATGAAGTCGGGTGCTTGGTAGGGGCCTTATCAACTATTTATTTCGGTGACAAACTTGGTCGTTTGAAAGTCATTTTCTATGGGTGTGTAGTGATGATCATTGGAGGTGCGTTACAGGCAGGATCCACCAACGTGCCTTTTTTGGCTGTGGCCAGAGTGGTCTCCGGAGTCGGAAATGGTTTTCTTACATCTACAGTGCCTTTGTATGCTGCAGAATGTTCCAAAGCTCTGAGCAGAGGAAAGGTGCTTTGCATCCAGGGATGCTTGATCACTTTTGGTATCTGTGTGTCTTATTGGGTTGATTTTGGTTTTTACTTTGCTGAAAAATACGGAGAGGTGTCTTTCCGGTTTCCTATTGCATTCCAGTGCATTTTTCCTATTGTTATTGTCTTCATTATTTTCAAGTTACCTGAGTCTCCTAGATGGTTAATGGCTCAAGGCCGCCATGAAGAGGCAAGAGTTGTTTTCGCTGCTCTCTATGATGTTCCACCAAACCACGAGCTTGTCACCCAGCAAATTGATGAGATCAATGCAACTATAAATATGGAAGCCAAGAAACAAAACTCTTTTATGGCTGTTTTTTCGCAAGGAAGGCTCAGGAACTTCCAGAGAGTAAACTTGGCCGGATGGTCTCAGGTCATGCAGCAAATCTGTGGTATCAATTTGATCACGTATTATGCTGGAACCATCTACGTGAACTACATTGGTATGGACGAGTTCCCTGCAAGAGTCCTCGCTGCATGCAACGGTACGGAGTACTTTTTGGCATCTCTAATCCCCATCTTTATTATCGATAAAGTGGGTAGACGGCCATTGTTTCTTTTTGGTGCCGTCGGCCAGTTTTTGACAATGTTGTTTCTCTTTGTTGCTATGGAAATGGCCAATCAAGGCCATAAAGGTGGCTCCTACGGTGCAGCATTCTTGCTTTTCATGTTCAACACCTTCTTCGGAATAACTTTCTTGTCGCTTACATGGATGTATCCCCCAGAAATCTCTTCTTTGGAGGTAAGAGCACCCACCACGGCAATCTCTACTGCTTGCAACTGGACATTTAATTTTGTGGTTGTGATGATCACACCAGTGTGCTTCAAGAGAATCAGCCACCACACATATCTTATTTTTGCCGCAGTGAATTTCCTAATGATTCCTGTGTTTTACTTCCTTTACCCAGAAACTAAGGGTAGAACTTTGGAGGAGATGGACTTGATTTTCGCCCAAACCCCCGCCAACAAGCCTTGGATGTCGGTCAAGATTGCAAGAGAAATGCCATTTGCGCACTCGGGCGACATGCATGATTTGGAGCAGTTCAAGGCTAGTGTGTCCCACCAAGAGGACATCACCTCCATCTTGGAGCACGACTTGGAGAAAAAGAGCTAGACTTATGTAAATTAGAATATCAGATTTTCAGTTACAACACTTATAGTTCCCACCATCACCTGTGGTGTGCACATAAAACGGGCCGGGTAACTCGGGCCTGTACACCTGTAGAAGTAGCTAAAGGCAAACAATGTTGAGCCAAACTCGGAAATTCTACAATTTGGGCCGATCCATCGTTATCATGTCTCTCTGCGTAGTACACTAGTGGATCAACAGGTGGAGGAAAAGTTTTCTCGCTACTTGAAGAAATCCGGTGCGCGAACATTTTTCAAGTGAGAAGTCAGCTCAAAAAAAACCTCGAACACCTTCTGGTATTTGCCATTCAATAACTTTCATTCACACATACTAAAACCATGTCTTGGCTCTTTGGAGGAAGCTCGCTGCTGCAAAAAGACTCGGTCAAGGAAAGTTTGGGATTCGACCCTGCGCAGGTCTCCGATGTCTCTTCCATAATACAAGCACCAGGAGTCTTAGACTCTTCCAAATTGCATCCCTTGGCAGGCTTGGATAAGGGTATCGAATACTTGGACTTGGAAGATGAGCAGTTGACAGACTTGGAAAACGGATCCAGTATCATTGCCGCAAGAAACTGGAGAGACAACTTGTGTTACGGTACCGGTACCATGTACTTGCTCGGCTTGGGTGTCGGAGGTGCCTACGGTATGCAAGAGGGATTGAACAACCTACCAGCCAATGCTACCGCCAAGTTGAAGTTGAACACGGTTTTGAATCACATCACACGGAGAGGTCCCTTCTTAGGAAACTCTGCAGGTGTTCTTGCTTTGATTTACAACATCTTCGACTCAACTATAGACAATCTCAGAGGCAAGCACGACGACCTCAACTCGCTTGTTGCTGGTGCCTTCACTGGTGCTTTGTTTAGAAGCTCCGCTGGTGTCAAGCCAATGGCATACTCCACGGCCATGATGACTGCCGGTGCCGGTGCCTGGTGTGGCTTGAAACGTTTCCTTTCTTAATCGCATGACACTTTGGAGATTCAAAGTCTTTGTTTGTCTCGACTGTAAATAGTTTTACACATGGTTCCCAGACGAGGAGGATTTGTGTGATGAACACGATGCAAATGATATGTTTAAATATGAAATCCCACCCAATCTACGAAATCCATCCCGCTTGTAATGTTTTTCTGAATCCGCTTGACGTCATAATGTTAGGCCTTTTGGTTTTTCAGCACTAAGCTTCTGCCACTTTGCGCTTTTTCGTCAAAACTGGCGACTCGGTGTCGTCTGCATCCTCGCGTTTGAATAGCTGATTAAACTCTTCCGGCTCGTATTGTTTATCCTTTTGCATGACTCGCACAAATATCTTGTCTCCATCGTCATCGATACTCTCGGCAATTTTGAGATACTCCTGGTTATTCTTAACCTTGCACAATAGCTGGTAATACTTTGACTTTCCCGGAACCTGGTTCAACAAGACGTACTTGGAGTTTGAAGCGTGGTTGTCACAAGAAATGCATGTTTCGATAAATTCCTTCAAAACGATCTTCCAAGGAGATGGGTTCTCGCTGAACACCGTAGGGTTGGACTCTGCGGCCTCCGCAATCATCCCTCCGACTTTAAAGTTACCAATGGAATTTTGAAACTCCTGAAACTCTTTCCTGCACCTGAAACCACCATTAATTACGAGAGACACGTTGTGTTTCTCCACTAGAGAGTATATCTTTGACACAAAGTCACGGATAGGCACATCTCGGTTCCTCATTTCTCTCGTACGACAATGAACTGTGACATTGGAGACTCCAGTTTGGCATATTTTTTCGACCAAGTCCAAGGTCGGCTGCGGGTCTTTGGGGTCGAGTAAACGAATTTTGGCACTGATGGGTTTTTCATTGGGCTTTCCCACCTTCTCAACAAGATTTTTGAGGATCAGCGTAAGGAGGTCCGGGGTAGAGAGTAAAGCTGCTCCCATACCCGCATGCGTAGAGAAGGGTTTTGGACACCCACAATTTAGGTCAATTCCATCAACGTCCTGAATCACGTTGGCAGCGGCAGCCACCGCTAGCGCAGGGTCTGCAGACCCAAGCTGGAAAATAAGCTTTCCCTTCTCTACACTTCTCTTTGTGCGAAAAATCACGGTACTTTTTGCACCTCTTCCTGTATCGACGTAGTCAATTGTACCGAATGTTTTGTTTTCGACTCTTGTGCAATCCTTGATTTTCTTGTCTATGTACTCAGGGGACCACACTAGATCGGCGCCATGCTTGAGGGCCATGAGACGGGTCGGTAGCTCGCCACTGCGAACCATCGGGGCTAAGCAAAGTTTTCCTGCATAGCTAGGCATTCTCGCTTGTTTTGGGATTATATTAGAAGACGTTACACGAGCAAGGTTTGTCAGGGCCTGTAGCATCTGTCAAACTGAGCCTCCATCGCAGCGTCAATTAAAAAGCTTGGCACGTGACGCGCGGCTCGTGTGACCGTCAGGTGATAGCCGAGATGACGCGGAAAACCGTTCAGTGGTTACGTAAGCGAGCAATTACACAGTATAATAGGGAAGCGAAAAAGAATCAGGAACTTTATTTCAAAAGATCGACCAACCAAGTTTTCTTGAAGTTTGCAGACAGATTGTGGGGCTATGCCCTTTTTTTTTTTTGTTTTTACTTAAGTAAAAGCTTGCCCCGACCGGAGCTCGTCAAGGGTCACGTTTATTTGGGACCAATTAATGCTTGCCTTTTTGTTCTCCCCCAGACCCGCCTCCGAAATAACTAAGTAATGCACAGCGTACAGAAAAAAGAAAAGGCAGAGCATCCATATGGAGGCGGGCGGAGTGCATTCAAAGGATTTATGCAGGTCTCTTATGTTAATCACACCGTCACATCCCCATTCGAACACCTGATAGTCAATTGAGTATGAAAATCTAGTCAATTCTCGAGCATGTGGGGAACTTAATCGATCGCTTCCAGCCCGCTCTTTCAAAACAATTGTTTACCTACCGCATTTGTGTATGATCAACTGATCATACAGAAATTGGAGAAGCTTTGTGGTATGCAAGACGCGCGCATAGATCACTCATATCGCATCCTTCACGAGGGACGTGATGACCTTCCTGACTTTGACCAAGAGCTACGATAAACTAGAGATGGCCGGTTGAAAAACAAATTTCTTTTAACACCATCAATTCGGTCGTACAATACTTGATGTAGTACCTGTTTTAAAAAAAGTCAAATTTTTTTTCTTCCGAAACAATTGTTAGGTGGCTTAAGCAAAGGACAAAGGAAAAAGAAATTCAAATTAGCTTACATACAAAAAAAACCATGCAACATCTTTGTTTTTTTTTTTTTGTTTTTTTTTCTTTTTTTTTCTTTTTACTTATAGTCATCAAACCCATTTGTAAAATAAACCACTTTTTTCCTAATATACTACTTTATTGCTTCACATTTAAAGATTTTCTTAACATCAATTTAACTATTCATTTTGTGCTCCGAACATTCTCAGCATGACATTGATTTACCAGCCTATTTCGAGAACTTTCGGGCAAAGGGATGGCTGTCTTACACCCAATGCACTCAATGATGACAAACAGTCTCAACTAACAGCTGAAACACCCAGAACCAAGCCAGACATCTTGGTGGAGCAAACCCTGGAAATGGGCTCAAGACACGAGATCTTATCGCCCCCATTGTCCCCTTATCGTAAGCCATCTGATTCGCACTCTGCAGCAAACGGCTTAAACGGAGTTAACACTTCCTCGGTGTACCTTGCTAGTGATAGCCCTTACAAACTCGAGAACTACAAGAGCTACTCCTTGACCATTCACCCATGGAAAGCATTGGGATCGAAGTACAAGGAAAAGCATGTCGAGTTCTTGAAGCGTTATAACATTGGTACCAAAGAAGTTTCTGCGCATTCTGCCAAGCCCGCTGAGAAGAGGGTAGAGAGAAGAAAGAGAAAGACTGCCTCCAGCTCTGAATCTGAGTCCGACTCTTTTGAGAAAATGAGAACAAGAAGAGACGCCAAGGAAAGCTTGTCGACTCTGACTGATGTCAAGGACTTGGACTCCACGGAGGTCATGGCAGCCCCTCCCAAGAGAAGAAGAGTTAGAAAGGAGCCCTCATATTCTGGATCTCCCTTGGCTGTGCAACAAGCAGCCTTGATTGATGAGACTATCCCAGACTACTCGCCGGATGCACAAGCTAATTTGCCAAAGAACAATTTGAGAGCACTCAAAATCGAATGGAAGGGTCAACCTATGGACTTAAAGAATGACCCACACCAGGACAAATTGCACCCAGCTGAAATTCTCCTTGCATCAACATTGAGATTGCCATGTAACGTTTATCTCGACTCCAAGAGACGTTTCTTCTTCGAAAAAGTTCAGCGCATGAAAGACGGTAAGCCTTTCAGAAGAACGGACGCACAAAAGGCTTGCAGAATCGACGTGAACAAGGCTAGTAGGCTCTTTGCAGCATTCGAGAAAGTGGGTTGGTTAAACGACAAGCATTTTACCAAGCACCTATGAACTCTTCAAGAACGCCTAGCATGAGCTTTTGACTCACAATTTTCATTTCACTTGGTCGGTTGCATTATTTTTTTATTCAGGGTTAGGATGGGTCTTCCGGGGCCCATCTTCGGAAGGTTTGGTTTTCACGCATGCATAATATTATACAGTTTAATTCTTTTTATTTTTTAAGCAACCGTAGTCTACAAAGATTCACTTCTCCTCCCCATAGGGAAAAGGACACTTGTTCGAACATTAGTGTTCATGTCGTAATGGCTTCGGTGCGTATTTGCAATTTTTGGCGTCTGGGGCGCGCATGCACGCATTTAATTGAATTTTTTGCTGTTATTTTAATCCCAGAAAATTCAATCGAATAGCAAAAATCCAATTTGCGAAATTTGTGGCTTCAAAACAGACCATAGAGTTGAAAAAATAGCATTATATAAACTGTAATAATTTTGAGAGAAAAGGAACCAAGGGTGGCCCGCTTTTATGGAATTATGATGTTAAAAATAGTGCTGGTTCTCAAACGAAAGCGAGCACCAGCAAGTAATTTGAGGTGTACGGAACTGCCATTTAAGGAATCGTGCTGCAATATGAAGATCCGTGGTGAAACATCCATGCAAAATTAAAAGCCTTACCCTCATTCCAAACTGTTATTCCCGAATCAATTCATGGATTTCTGACCAAAATACCTTAACCCAGTCAACCTAGGAGCTATTCCCGTCCACTACGTCTCAGTCCCCACATTCGCTACAATCTATAGTATCGTTCGCTTTCGGCTGATCCAAGAACTTACTATAGAGTTGCAATTTTTCATTTTAAAGCCGCCGACAGCAATTACCCAAACTCAAACTATTCACACTATGAATACTAAGGATAACCCCGATTCCCCCAACTTAAACTCGACATATTACACGACGCCGTCAACAGTGGCTACCTCCACATTTGCATCGAGCAGTCCAATGATGCCCCAAGAATTATATTTCACAGAGAGTTCGGTTTCTGGCTTCTCGTTCAATTTCGACAATCCAAACGACAGACGAAGAGCCTCTTTAGGTACTTTCACACCCTATAACCGCGATACCCTTCTTCTGGAACAAGTTGTCCCGAATGAAGAATTCAGCGAACTTACTTTCACGAATGACGTCAGGACAAGGAATGTCAACGAAACTCATGTATCTTCACTGGATTTCTTGTCATCGCTGAATGAAGATGCATTGTCTCACAAGGATGATCCTTTGATAGATTTGGAGGAGTACCTACAAAGCAATCCTTTCGAGAAAGCTGATATAGTGCCAGAGCTAAATCCTGATATGACTTTCGAACTTGAAAACCCGGATAACTGGTTCTTTAGTCCACCGAATGCGTTCAAAAAAGAGAATACCCACTCTCCAATACCACAGAAGAAAGCTCTTGACTTCCATAATTTGAGCCCCATTTCAAATTCTCGTCTCAGGAAAACAAAGTCCTTCTCTTATGCATCCTCCAAGAAACTCAGCTCGGCAGGTCCAGCTACACCTCTACAAAACTACGTTGGCGAATTTCATGTCAATGAAGGTATATTTCCAATTCAGGACGAAACCGCATCATTCCTGAAACAGCTCAGTTATTCATCTGTCCATAAAAAAGCCCCCAGCTCAAAGTCAGCTGGGTTGAGAAGGTCAAAAACATCCACCAATCTTTGTCTGAATGGGTCCTCTCGTACTAGTCGTGAACATCGAAGCATGGAGGCGGGCCTCGTCTCCTTCCAGATCCAGCTTAATAACGACTCAAAATCTTAATGTTTTTAAAGCTAATAATAAATTTACTTAATTCGACTTGCAGAGTTCGCTGTAGTCCATGTGCGTGCCCATACAAAGTTGCAGAACCCTATGAGAAACAGAATGGAAATGTGCAGTTTTATTCCCCAGTATAATGTAAAATGGCTTCGAACAATCAATTTATTGAGTTGAATATGTACTTATAAATGGTAACGTTGGAGAATACGCTATTCTCTTAAGCAGCATGCAGATGTGTATAATGGAAGAGCTTACAAGTCCTTTTGTCTTGGAACATACTCTTGCTCTAAGATAGGTTCTTTTCTGAAGAGCCTCAGGAAACTCAACTGGCCCTCTTGATTGTATGCCATAATTGCTAATCCAGTAGGAATGACACCCATGACAAGAGCATTGAACAATGCGGATCTGGTTCTGAAACGGAAGTAGTGGCCGAGCTTTTCCTTGGCAGTGTTGAAACGTTGAAATTCAGGATCTGGTTTTAATGTAGCAGCCATCTTTGCAAGGTGTGTTTCGTATTAAGGCGATATCACTAGAGAAGTATTATTTTTGTTCGCTTTTAATTGGATATTTTCGAGTGCGCGCACCAAAAAAGTGGTACGTGCTACTTTAGATTCAAGATGGTAGTAAGTGGTGAAATTTCAAAGTAATAGAATTCAAATTATGATGGAGCTAATAATACATATATGGGAATAGAAGACAATTAATGGTCTTCGTTTGGTTGAGTTTGCGCGTAGGCTGAGTATAGTACACCTGGATATTGTGCGGAAGAGCTTCGCTTCATAACTCCAATCATCTCAAGTATCTTTAATGATTTGTCATTTATGTAGGCATCTCTTGGGGAGGAGGCAAACTGGAGTTGCTTCAAACCGCTCTCTGAGCCACTTTCGAGAAATTTGTCGTTGAGCTTTATTATCTGTTGAATGAGATCATTCAGCTGCCCAAACAAATAGTATATATTTTCATTGAGTGGGGTGAGCTTTTCTTTAAGTAAATTAATGACATCTGGAGTCAATTCTGAATGGCAATTTACAGCAATTATGCTTTCAACCGCTAGTTTGTAACGCTTAAGAAGACTGAGAATCTTGCTGGCTCGCGCTAGCTGAAGCTTTATCACTTTCCTGAGTTGCAACTCTAGATCAATATTTTCCACCAATTTCTTGATATTGTCGTTCAAATCTGGATTTTCAGCTGGCAGTCTGGATAAATCCAAGTTCTGGTGGTGTTTGAGCCGAATCCATCCCTCTTCGACGAGGTCCTTAGGTAGCGTTAAAATATTTCTGAGGGTATAAAGTTCAAACTTATCAAAGTTTTTGTCCACATGAGACACTAGAAGGGTTTCAAGTTCAGCTGTGCCATGTTTGATTTCGTCGAGAGGAAAAACGTTATTCTCCCTTTCAGCATTTGGGTCTCCTTCCTGCAAAGCTTCCATATTGATGTCAGCTCTACCTCGAAGTTTTTCGAGCTGAAGACTTCTTCTCTTATTGAGGAATGCCTCTAGCGCATCTGTGCAATTGTACATGATTTGATTGACTGCATTGATGACCTCGTCCACAAGAGTCAACGGCGCAAAGCCAAGATGCTCAGTGAGTAGCGCCGTGACTCGGAAATCACCCGAATTCATTGCAGCGTGAGTGTAGTAGTGAGACGGGTGCGTATGTTTACATCTGATCCAAAAGATATCACGTGACGCGAGATAGACTCCACTCGTCTTTAAAAAATCAGAAATTGTTTGTTTTATTTAAAGAACTGGTCTTTTTTACAGATACCCGATCATTATCATCTTCCGACATTCATCTTGTAATTTGGTGCATGTAAGTATCGCGTCTGCAAGCACTAGACATTGGACGGGAAACTCGCACCCCAAACTCACACATGAAGCGTAGTCACGTCAATACTTCTACTGCTGTATTGTGACACACATTTAAAATCAATTGAAACCTGGGTCGCAAATTCATTTGGAAAAGCGTCAATTGGTCCACATACTTCCAATTCGAAGACTACCTCATACATCTCACGTGTCGGGCACACTTTGCCTAACTGCGCTATACAAAATTTTAAGCCGTCTGGATTGGCACTCACGAAATGCAACCTGATAGTGCTGATGCGAACAATACTTCGAAGACGGATCTGAAATTCAAACCTGAATCTTTAGACTCGTTGGATGCGAGAATCATTCAATACAAATATGCCTTGACTAAACTCAAGTACTTTACTCTTGCAATCGACAAGCTCTTGGAGAAGTGCAAGTCGATTCCTGATTGTGACAATATTTTCCTTGTCCAATATATGACTGCCTTAACCTTCAGTGTGTTTGCGATCAGCGATAACACGTTTGGGGTCAAGCTCGGTGGATTGGAAAACTTCAAGACTTTGAGGGGCTCAAAAGCAATGATTTCACAGGTTGTCAGTCACGTACCATATGATATGAAAGATCAACAAGTATCTCCGTTGGAAGAACTCCCGTCAAGGGCTAGCTCAATATCGTGTTTGAAATCTTTGAAAATGATGTGTGTGCTCTGCAAGGAAGGATACCAGAAAAGATTTGACAATGCATCGAGGGAGATTAACAATGCGGATTTCATATCCGATTTGGACTATCTCTTTGAAAATGAGTTCTTCAATGTGAAAGGAGATTTCGACTTAACCTTGATAGCAAGACTATTTCCAGAAACATCACTCGAATATGAAATCGACAGTCTGCTACTTTCTTCAGAGCATTACTCGGAAGCTGCTCTTATAGACATGGATTTGAAGAGTCTTATTGAAGTCATATCCGAGACCCAGCTTATGCTTGACTTCCACAAACCGAACATCTCTAAGTATAGGAGCTTCAAGCTGCTTCCAGTGTCAGAATGTGAGAAACAATTTAATGCCATACCTTATGGCTCTTACTCACTACATCGCATATTCTTTTGGTCTCTAAGAGTCAATGAAATCTACTTTATCTTGCGAAAATTTGGTCGCCAGATTTATGTCTCAAACTACAATCATTTACACGACCAGAATTTTCTTCTGACTATGAAGAACCCCGCAAATTTTAAGAAGTTGTTGACTGATATGGATGAACTTTTTCTCGCTACAAAGAAAAATGGTGTTCTAATAGCTACCATCACCAGATTCATTCGTATGAATTCTCTTCATGCAACCACTTCAAAAAATGTACTCAGTTTCATCGGGTACATCAATCAGAGTGTGACTCTTATTGAATCAGAATTGAAGATTTTAAAGGAGGTAGCCAAGCTGTGGATCACTGGCGAATTGTTCTTTAGAGAAGCTCACGATCTTCCGGTTGAAAGCCTTTCCAAATTAAATGAAGTTTTGGAGAAAGAAAGAGTGGCTGAAATCAAAACTGCCAGGGCAAAAGCCGCATCCTTGAATACTGAGAAGACTAAGAGTAACTCCTCTCTGAGAGCATCCGCTCTGCCATCCGAACAGATTAAGAATCAAAGAATGAGCAGGATATTTGATACGTCTTCCACAATCGGAAAGGAACCAGCAAAAGAGTCCACAAGATCAGCACCTGAAAACCAGCCAACCCCCAAGGCAAGCTCTGAGAGCCTAAATCTGCCAATGTACCTACGAAAAAATGGTTCGTCTAATTCACTCCAATTGGGCACTACTGCAGGGGAAAATACAGAGAAGGCAAAGGCTTTGACTACAACCAATGGAGGCCGCAAAAGGTCGGACTCACAACCCATCTCATTCAATGCAGCAGCAACCGCACTCAAGACTTCAAGCCCGGCTTCGAAACAAAGCAGTCCATTATCGTCCCCAAGTGGCAGCATACGCCGGGCGTCTTCAAAGAAGTCTGTGCCTTCGAATATAACGTCCCCCCTCAGCAAAAGAACATCAATGCTTAATATTAAACCAGAAGTTGAAGAAAAACCAACAGCTCCAAAGTTGACTGCCAACCAGAAATTCCAACAACACTTGCTAGAGGCATCGAAGTCAGGGATATTAGTTGGGAAAGAAAAGAAAACTTTGCACGACGTGGTTTTCGATCCTAGCAACCCTCTGAGTGTGAACTTGAGGAAACAAGCTACAACACAGGCCAAGACTAATGATCTTTCGAGTGACGAACAAATTATCAAAGAAGCCCCTGAAGAGCCATCTACAGAAACAGCGCACATCTCAAGGCCTACTAGATCTCAAGTCACAAAGAGGAATACTCAAAGAAACAGCGCAATCTATCAAATGGAATCGAATGATAGCCCAAGCATCACCAGTCCGGAATGTGTTAGTACGGATGCCTCAGAGGTGTCCTCCAAGTCATCCCAAGGCCATGAAACTACAAATAAAAAGGTTCGGTTTACGGGAGTGCCAGATTACACGCCTGCAGAGGATGAGCCATCCAGTCAACTGAGTCGAATTTTGAAGAAGTTTGCAACTTTCAAATCGCCGCTAATTAAGTCCTTGAGAGGTGAGGAAGGAAAGGCGTTGAAGCACGAAGTCGAAGCAGGGAGCCAGCTTACGAACCAGACATTCTCTGGACTCATCAATTCAACGACACATTCTACGCTGAGATTGACGAGATTCAAAAATAGATTCTAGTGCATTTAATCCCACAATAATGCTAGTCTTGAATGTAGAAGATCCGCACTGTGTGCAGTACAATGAAGTTTTTCTTGCATCTCATCATCAAATGTATTTCGCAGACCATCTCGTCCCCAGATATTACGCCCGATGCCAGCAGAAATCATAGACGGAGGCTATGAAGCCGCTCCACAGAAACAGAGGACTGCATCCAAAAGTCCCAATCCTATAAATGAAGATGGACTCTCCGAGTGCTTCAGAGTCGTGCGGACTAACATGTATGTTTCGCTTGCACCAGTTCATAGTACAAACCCTATCAATGGTATCAAATCGCAACATTTGGATCCTATGGTCATGAAGTATTATAACAAAGCCCGTGGTGTGGTTTTGTCATACTCCAACCTCTCCATCCAAGACCAGTCATCCAAAGATGCAGACGGAAACATCGTGGTGAAGGTCACGGATGCGTCGCCCTTTTCTTTCATGTGGATCACTGTGGATTTCCTTCTATGGTACCCCCAGCTCGGAGACATTTTGGAAGGAACGGTCTACATGCAAACCGCAAGTCACATAGGTTTGTTGCTTCACGACACTTTCAATGCATCTATAAAATACAGAAACATTCCACAAGATTGGCAATTCATACCGAGCCAGGCTGACGAGTATAACGATGGAGCTGACTCTAATAGCGGAAATTTCAAATCTTTTGGGTCGTGGTTTGACGGAAACAGCAAAAAAATCGAGGGGAAACTCAGATTCACCGTCAGAGCTCTTTACACCAGTGGAAGAATGCTCTCCATGGACGGTTCATTGGTCTCCCCAGAGAGTGAGATTGATGCCCAGCCAGTCTCAAATGACAGCACTACTGGTGTAGAAGCTGCGCCAGTTTCGAAGCATATTACGTTTGATGACGAGCCTACACCCGAGAGTGCTCCACAGCCCGATATCCAAGGCTTGCCAAGATACGGAAACTCCGAAAACGCCAACTCATCAAGCTCTGAGGAGGACTCGGACTCAGACTAGTCACGGAATTAGAAGTAGAATCCGGACGAATTTAACATTCAATCTTAACAATGTGTCATCAAAGCAGTGTTTAATGATTTCTATATACATATATCACCTTAACGGTTTCTCGTCATTTATCATTCTCCAGATAACGTCTCTCTCTTTGTTGGTAGGGAAATGCCGGGGCTTTCTGTTGCCATATAAGAGCCGGTGCCACCATCCTTTGTGGAACCAGCCACCAGCCTTGTAGTTGTTCATGCGGTTTTTATATAGACTTGAGTTGGACATCATGGTGAGCCTTTGCACCTTATGCAACCTTTTGAAGTTCCAAAGCGTTATCAAGATGCCTTGAATCACAGACAAAACCACCACCGCACCAAACCCGTAGGTGGATTCCTCAATGTAGTTTTTAAGATTCATACCATAGAACGCTGGAATGAGCGTGGCCACCGTGAAGCCAAGAGTGTAGATAGTAACCTTCAACTCAAATAACATAAGGGAGTTACGATTGGTATCAAGAATGATATTGACAATATCCTCCGTGGCCTTGATGTCACTGATAAGCGAGCCTGCCTGTTGCACCACCTCATCGCAGTGCGTATAGTAACTCTCTAGAATCATCTCGATGTCGGAGTAATCCGTGGTATCATTCATGGGGTTGTAGCTTTTGGAGGTGGTCAAGTACATACCATTAAGATCCTCGTCGTTATCGAGCAAGTCTTCCAAAACATCTCGGATCAAGGTCGACCGCTGGTAGAAACTGGTTAGACTCTTCAGCTTGATCAAGATTTGCTGCAAGTTTTCCCTGCTTATATTGTCCTCCAACTCGGCTAGAATCTCGCCACAACTGTCCAAATGCGTTTGCAACTCTGCCTCGAGATAACTCAAAACGCTGATTAGAACACACTCCAAAGCCTTGAACTCGAACGGTAGCGTGCTTGCTGTTTTAAGCTTAAGCTCCAAGTCGTACATGAAAAGACCCAACTTGGTTGCGACTGAAGAGTTCGCCGTATCGAAGATTTTGATGTTATCATTTTTGATGATGGCTTTGATGTGTAGCAAATTCACCACGATGGCATTTGCTGAGCGCACCATAATGGTGGGAGCCACATCGATGGAGGAAGAATCGACCTTGCGCAAGTCTCGAGGGAAAAGATTATTGTCATTTAAAAATTGTGCCTTTGGGTATTTTTTCGAAACTGAAATAACGTTGCCTTGCTTGTCGAATGTAGTACATGACACATACAGATCGTTTGGTGCAATGGGTTTGACTCGCCCCAAGATAGTGGGTTCATGCTCATTGGGATGACGGCCCAGACGGACATGGTTGGGTCGAAGTGCTCGGAGCTTTGGGTATGAATGACAAAAAGACCTCACTCCGGGGCGGCTTAGCAAGGGCTTGAAGCAGTTGATGCTTCGTAGACCGAGGAGCATGGCGTATTGATGGAGTTAATAAATGGCTTTATGCATGTAATACAGATGGTGCGCGGATTTATAGTGAGCACATCACCGAGGCCATGGTACGGTGGAAGTGCCCAATGTACATCGACTACAGGTTGTAAGTAATCGAAGAAGTAACGCTTTTAATGCTTTAGAAATGAATGTATGTAACGATCTTCATCAATACACTTAGTCGAAGAACTTTCTGGTGGCGGATGGGCCGAACAACTCCAATCTCACGCCAGGCAAAGCCTCCGAAGCCAAAATGTTCAATCTTTCTTCCAAGGTATTGTTGACCTCGATCTTGCCGGTCTTGTTCACCACAACAACTCCTCCAGCCTGCTTGGAGTCCAAGAAGTTCTTGTCGTCAATGGAGATAGAAACAGAGAACTTGGCCTTCTCGGCGAACTTTTTGGCAGCCTCTTCAGAGGCTTCCTTGGCAAGGGAAACATCGGCCTCTCTCACTCTGAGCGTGACCTGGTCTTCGAAAATAGCATACAATCCTTCTTCAATCAATCCTTCCAAAACAGGCTTGTAGTCGGCCTTCTTAGAGGTCACTTTCACCAAGCTCTTCTCGGCCTCCTCAAAGATATCCGACAAGACCTTTTCCTTTTCTCCCAAAACCTTTAATCTGGTCTTGTTTCCAATCGTAGACTTGGTGATTTGCTGAGCCAAAGAAGCCTTCTTGAACTTCTGCTCGTATGCACTATCGATGGCAGCAGTTTCCGATCTAACAATGGAAGCCTTTTCAATTTCATACTCTTCGTCGGCCTTCAATCTAATTTCCTTGGCCTTCTCTTGAGCCTCCTTGTCGATGAAAGCCTTCATCTTGCGAAGCTCGGAATTTACCTTTGCTTGTTAGTATATGCCAGAGCAGTTGCTTGAAGCTAAATTTGAGGAAATTGGCCGGGGAACAGAACCTCGGTTTCAGTCTTTTGGTATATTACATACTTGATCATCGGTCAACGACATTGTGTGCTGTTTGTTTAATCTGGGTGGGACTTGCCTTATCAATGTCGACTTGAGGGTGAGTATGAGAACACGGCGTCGTGCGAAGGCCAATTACACCTGTATTTTCTCACTACATCCGAGCCTTGACGGCATACTTAGTACAGACTTATATTCACTACAACTTTTCAAGAAAATTCTTAGCCACTTCAACTCCCACAAATGTAGCAGCATTGGCAGGGAAGGATCTGGCGAGAGCAGGCCCAACTCCGGGGAAAAAGGCCTTGATGCCTCCCTTGGCATAAATCGATTTCGTCGCGTTCGAGATCGAAATGCTCACGTTGGATGACTGCTGTGTAGATTTGATGGTATCAATTGGGTAAACACCAAGCCACATGGACACACCAGCACATCCACCGGCAATGGAAATGGCCAATAAACTCAAGTCCTCGCCTGGGCTGGACAAGGCACCCTTCACGTACTCATATGTAGCAAAGTAGAGAGCAGAACCTGGTCCGTCTCTGGCCAAAGTGGCAGCAGAACCCTTGAAAATGGACCGAAGACCTCCGGTACGGTACATCTCGCCAATCACTGAAGCCATGGACTTCTTAGCCCCACTTTGCACTTGCATCATGACCTTGACTCTCTCAAAAGGAGCAGCAACTGCCGTGGTAGGAATACTGGAGAGGAAACCAGCTGTGGAGATGTTCCCAATGGAAAATTCCGACACGTTTTTTCCCGTGTATGAAGAAACGATCTTCTTACCCATGTCATAACCCCAGAAGGAGACGGCGAACATGGGCGTAACACCAATGAGAGGAGGCATGACACCTCTATAGAAGCCACGAGGCCCGTCTTTGGCAATTGTGCCTTTGAGACATTCCAAAGTGGAGTTGTAAACACCAGTTTGTAAACGGACCTTGACTAAGTCAAAGGGGTGGCCGGTTAAAACGGCACATACACCTCCAAAACCACCCGAGGCGAACGATTTAATGTTGTCGACCAAAACGCTGTCAGTTTCGTCCATTTTATTAGCGATATATGGTAAGCGTTGGGGGTGGATAATAAATAAAGCAAAAAGAGCGACTGAGGATTCGCAATTGAACTCCGGTGCAGACTTTGGAAAGGGTTCTACGTCTTATATAGGTGAAGAATCTCTTGTGATATTTTCCCCACGATTCAGGTGCGTACTGCAGGTGGACCATCGGGCCTCGGTATTGGGCGCAGTTGCGTCGGCCGTTCCACCAATCAAATGTAAGGTGCTTTGGCCTGCAATTCAACAAGAGGCAGCCGGAAATACTTTTGAAGGGATCGGAAATGCACTTGGAATTTGGCTGCTATTAACGGGCGCAGTATTTTGGCCCCCCCTTAATTTTTGGCGTTTCATCTCTGGTTTATCCGACCGTGCGAAGTGGGGCAATCAAAGTTATCAGGTTGCGTCATGTCATGATAAACGCGGCCGCACAATTTCACTTAGATGAACTTGCTCAAATCTTTCAAGTCGGCCTCGGATCGCAAGTCCCGTAGAAAAACATCGAGGCTGGGTTCGAATTTCTGCAAGTAAATATTCTGGTAAGCCTTGCGCATGAGAATTTTCATGCTGGTGTACGTATCTTCCAACCCGTCTTCAAACTGTCCACTGCTTTGCCCAGACAGCACACTATAAAGGTTGACATAATCGTTCAATAAGACCCCAAACTCTTCCGTGGTTTTCACGAAAGAAAATGAAATCTCTAGAAATGCAAAAATCTGGTCCACAAATGAAGTGTCGGAGTGCTTTCCTCTGACATCCTCCCGAAAGAACTTGCAATTTGTTATGCTCTGGAGATAATCACTGTGCATTGTGGTCAACTCATCAACGGTGAATTCGCGCATTGTGTGTTTAATGAAGGACTCAGCTTTCGCTTTTTCAAACTCGTTGTCTTGCTTGCAATCGGCTGCATATTCGGCATTCAATACCGGGAGCTTAGTAATTTCATTCTGCTGCACAAGACAAGAGTTATGTGGCGTTATACTTTTGAACACCTTCTGAACAATCTTCGCGTTGAAGCTTCTTTCGATCAAAGAGAACGACACAAACCGTAGGACTGCTTGAAGCAACAATATCATCCGATTGCGAATGATACTAATCATTCTGACAGACTTTTTGAACCACTCCCAGCGTTTTAAGTCAAACTTCATGGACTTGTCCCGCAGGCACTGTTGCTTTAAAATTCGCAAGTCATTCTTGTGCAACATTTGGAACTCCATATAATTATTCAGCATGATAAATTGAAAATGCCTGAGTCCCCACAAAAAATTAAAGAGTCGTAAATATTGGGTAGCCTCGTTTTTGTAATTTAAGAGGGCTTCTAATGATGCCTCAGGAATCTTGTAGTCGAGGGTGAAGACATCCCAGCCCACAGTGCCATGGCTGAGATCCAAGATTCGTGCATCGATCCGGTTTCGGAAGTAATCGGGGATTTCTTGTAGGGAAGATCCGTTGATGGATTCGTCAAGAATGTCTGCTAACTTTCCAGAAGTCAAGCTCATAGCTGGCTGCGAAAAGAGCAGCGATCCTTTCTTGTTGATGTTTTCAATGAGGTCACTGGCTTCCATCAACATGACCTTTTTTAAGTAAAGTAGATGTTGGAAAATATGATACTTCTTCTGTAATAGATATGCCAAGTAATTGATCACTTCGCTGAACTGAGCATCTATTAGCTCCTGGATAGCGACCGAAGTCATCGAAAGCAAGCCTCCATGTACTTTAAAGACTAGAGTGAAATATTTCAGGGCAAACCTGTTGACCCAACCTAACTCTTCGCAATAATTCTCCAAAAAAATGAGGGTCTTACCTATCTGGAGTATTTTTGTAAATGTGCTTTTCTCGTAATGCATGAAAGAAGGGATTTTGGTGGCATCAAATGCAATGATATCATTCACATGGTTTTCCCCTGTGTTGAAAGAGACGAAGAACTCCTTGTTCTCGTCTATAAGACGACCCTTGATGATCCAATGTTCGATGTACTCGAAGTACGGCATCACAATTTGTCGGTAAATCTCATGTGAGATTTGGGCAACATTGGGGTCTCCCGACTGAGACGATTTGAAGATCTCCTCAAGAAATTGGAAGCCATCCAATTTCATTTGTCGTTCATTGAGGTATGAAAGCAAGCGCAAATTGCGGATCTGATCAGTCAATTGATCAAGAAGTGCAAATAAAGACTTTGGATTTCTGGTGAATGTCGCCTGGATAAAACTTGCGTATTCTTTTAGGAAAGACTCAAGGAATCGAGTGAATGCAGTCTTTATAGGGGATTTCTCATTGCCTTTGGCTCGTTCAAGGTGCTTCTGTAAAGTGCTGAACAACAATGCCGGCTCTAGAACATCAGCCAATAGACTCGAGAAACACTTGTCTATACCAAGAGGAATTTCTATGCTCAAGTAGTCCGACAGAAATGTGAGAAACCGGGTATCCTGACCAATTAAGGTAAATTGTAGCGAATTTAATATAGATGACTCGTCGAGATCCTTCAGCGCCTGAGAAGACAGAAATGATAAATTGGGATGCGGAATGGAAGGCTGGGGGTTTCCTCGCTGAGGAGATTCTCCCTGTGAAAACAAGGCCGCCAGCTCTGTTTCTAAATGAGGGACACGTCGCTGAGGACTGGAGAACGTGCCTGAATCAGGAAGTAGATGAGATAGGAAAGTCAAGTACTTGGCGATCTCCTCGTCCAGTTTTTCCTCACCAAGAATCTGGAGAATGATTTTAAAATGGCTCCAGTCTCGGGATCGGCCATGGCCCACAAAAAGGCGCTCGTAATCTTGTAGAAGCTGAGCCGTTGAATTTGTGGTTCCGGTAGGATGAGGCAAAGTAAGCAGGTGGAGTAGGTCATCAACAAGGTTCTGTGCATGGTCCCAATTAAGGTCCTCTGGAGCGAGTGAATTGACTAGGCGGCTCAAATGCAACTTGATGAACTGTACCTTGTCCATGATCAGATGGGCCCTTGTCCTGTAGTTTAGCTAGTGCGCAGGTGTCTTTGTTGATGATTTGGAAATCGCGGTGGCGCTAGGTGCAGGATATTAACAGAGTCCATTTTGGTCGCGCAGGCGTTTCGCGGTTAGTAGCGCTTTCATGTCAGCGAGGCTCAGGGCACCTGTGTAATCTTTATGCAGGGCTAAGCAGGGCGCCATGTCGGATTTAGTCTATCTAGTACTTTAGACGCACCTCGCTCTGCGAAACAACGCCTTAGTATATATATCCTGCATTAATTTGCATGTACAAAGCCCCTAAAGAGGTGAAGTTGATTGAAGCCAGTAGATCTGTGCCCAGTCCGTTTGAGCAGCTTGAAATTAATCTAGAGCCATATTCCATTTCGGGTTATCTCCGTCTACAGGAATAAATCGCACTAGATATAGCCGAGCATGCATATAGTTCGGTTCGGTTGCCTTTTAGATTTTTTATGCGAGGCAATGCTATCGTATTCCGATAAGGCATCTCATACCCCATTTTGGCTGTATATAAATTATGCACTTGCCGTGGCACTTCTAAGAACAACAGCAAATCATTTCAGTTTTTACATGGCTGCCATTCTTGACCAAGGCTATGGCTATGGCTTTGCCGTGGGCATTGGTGCAGCTTTTGCCCTCTTGATGGCCGTCATCACTAAAATCCTCTCCAAATGCTTGGATCAAAAACAAAACTCCGAGCGCTTCTCCACCGCGTCCAGAAACGTGGGTTCGGGCTTGATTGCTTCTAGTACTGTGTCGGCCTGGACCTGGCCCGCCACCCTCTTGACTTCCAGTGCCTGGTCTTATTCTCATGGTATTGGTGGTGGCTACATGTACGGTTTGGGGGGTGTCGTTCAGATCGCTCTCTTCCTCTTCCTTGCCTTGCAATTGAAACGGAAGGCTCCTTCTGCTCACACGGTGTCGGAGTGCTTTTACCTTCGTTATGGAAAGACCGGCCACTGGGTGTTCCTCATCTACTGCATGTCCACCAACGTGATGATCTCGTCATTGTTGCTCCTTGGAGGCTCTCAAGGGTTTTCCACCACCACTGGAATTCACACCGTCGCTGCATCTTTTCTTTTGCCTTTGGGCGTGATTGTCTACACAGCTTTGGGTGGTTTGAAGGCAACCTTCGTGTCGGACTGGATTCACACGGTGATCATCTATCTTGTGCTTATTATTTCCTGCTTCACGATCTACTGTAGTTCTTCACTCATTGGATCTCCAGGAAAAATGTATGATCTTCTAAAAGAGGCACAAAAACTGTTCCCTAGCCCAACAGGCCAGTCATATCTTTCCTTCAATGACCCAAGCTTGTTCTTCCTTTCATGGTCGGTCACAATTGGAGGTCTTAGTTCTGTTTTGGGTGACCCAGGTTACTCCCAAAGAGCCATTGCTTCTGACCCTAAAAGTGTGTTCATGGGGTACTTGATGGGAGGCTTGTGCTGGGTGATCATCCCAATCTCTCTTGGTATGTCTGCAGGTTTGGCTTGTCGTGCTTTGATTAATAACCCAGCATCTGTGACGTACCCAAATCTATTGACAGACTTTGAGGTTAATTCCGGTTTGCCTGTGATTTATGGTTTGGCAGCCGTTTTCGGAAAGAGTGGTGCAGCGGCAGGCTTGTTGATTCTTTTCATGTCCGTCACGTCTGCCACCTCCGCAGAGCTCATTGCTTTTTCTTCTGTGACTACCTACGATATATATCGTACCTACGTTAAGCCAGATGCATCCGGATCACAGCTTGTGAGATGCTCGCACATCTCTGTTATTGCATTTGGCCTCTTCATGGCTGTGTTAGCAGTGGTCTTTAACTACGTGGGAGTCACTGTTGGCTGGTTGCTTAGTTTCACAGGAATCATCTTGACGCCAGAAGTGAGTGCCGTGACCCTCACATTGTTCTGGAGCAAAATGACCAAAATGAGTTTGGTCATTGGAACCCCCTTAGGTACAGCCACTGGTTTGGCATGCTGGATCGGCTCCACCTACCATTACGGTGGAGGTGTCATTGATCGTGACACCCTCATCATCTCCCAGGCCACATTTATCGGGAATATAGCTGCATTAGGGTCCACGCCTATATACATTACCCTAATCTCCTTGTTGAAGCCAGACACTGTGCCTTTCGATATGCGCAGATTGAACGATGAGATCACTCTCGGTGACGATATCGACCAGGAAGAATACCTAGCCGTACAGGTGAGCGAAAAAACCAACCGCAAGTTGAAAACTCAAACCTGGCTTGCGGTCTTGTGTAACATCTTTTTGCTTATTGGGTGTTACGTCATTGTTCCCACTGCATTGTTAGGCTCCAAATACGAATTGAGCAAGAGGGGTTTTACTGCATTTGTGGTTATCATTATGATCTGGCTACTAGCTGCAGCTATCTACATTATCATTGCACCCTTGTGGCAAGGAAGAAGCTCGTTGGTCACGATTGCCCTAATATTTATGGGCAAGCGTGGCACGGTGGAGATTGAGGCAGCAGAGATGTACAATGATACCAAAAGTTCAAAATACGCCAACGAAAATTCAGAAAAGGATTGATTATAGACACATTTTACGAATTTCTTGCCTAGCTACAAAATCTGTGTAGATATCTTTGAGGCTCCATTAAATGAAGAACCTGTTTACTCTAGAGATATTAAATTGAGACACCCGAGCTCACAGCGTTGGGGCCAATGATTGGATCAATCACGTTTGGATTCAAGTCTGCGTTGGTCAAGGCCAATTGCGAATCGGTCCAAATGTGTTCTACTGGTACGGCATTGTCGTTTCCAACTCCGCACAAGCCACCCTTCCGGGCCCAGTCATTAGTCCTAAGCAAGTCCAATTGAGTGAAGACACTATCGACAGCTTGGATCAACTCCTTTGAAATCTCGGGCCCGTGGCCTGGGGTAGGCGTGATTCTTAAACGTTCTTCCCCAATTGGAACTGTGGGGAAATTGATGGCTTGCACATAGATGTTGTGCTTGCTCAATAACAAGTCCGAGGCCTTCTTAGCGTCTTTGGCATTTCCAATCAAAACAGGGACAATGTGCGAGGGGTTGGGGATGACTGGGATGGAAAGTTCGCTGAACTTGTTTTTGACGTGTCTAGTGTTTTTCTGCTGGGCAATTCTATCCAATATGTTGGATCTCTGGTACCGGATGGCCGTGGAGGCTCCAGCCATGACAGAAGGAGGCAAGGAGGTGGTGAAAATGAATCCTGGGGCGTAGGATCTAAACCAGTCGATCATAGATCTCGTTCCGGTGACGTATCCACCCACAACACCATAAGCCTTTCCTAAAGTACCCGTGATCATGTCGATTCTGTTCATGACCGAGGATTCAGGGTTGTCGTTTAAACCTGCAGCCAAGTGCTCCTCAAAGTTCAAGTGCTCGGAGACACCTGCTCCGTGGGGACCATACATGCCGACTGCATGCACCTCATCCAAAAAGGTCAACGCTCCATACTTATCAGCCAAATCACACATGGCCTCGATTGGGGCAATGGATCCGCACATGGAGTACACCGACTCAAATGCGATCAATTTGGGAGTGGATTTGGGGTACTTGGCCAACCGTGCCTCGAGGTCCTTCAAGTCATTATGCTTGAACACTTCCTTCTTGGCACGAGAATTACGGATACCTTGGATCATCGAGGCATGGTTTAATTCATCGGAAAAGATGACCAAATCCTTGATTTTCTGGCCCATGACCGAGAGCACCGCATCATTGGCCACGTAGCATGAACTAAACACCAATGCGGCCTCATGCTTATGCAATGCTGAGATCTCCGCCTCCAAAGTGATGGCGTGTCTGTTATGTCCTGCAATGTTTCTGGTGCCTCCGGCTCCGGCTCCATAACTATCCAAGGTGGACTTCATGGATGTAATCACCTTCTCGTTGGTTCCCATACCCAAGTAGTCATTTGCGCACCACACGGTGACTTTATCAGTCTCCTGGGTCAAGTGGGCCTTGGGGAATTCCTTCCTCATCCTGTTGATATTGTTGAAGAATCTATAAGACTTGTCGTCTCTTTTCTTTCTAATTTGATCATCGACAAACCCATCATAGTCGAACGCATCATTGGTAGACGATCTGTCTACTATGCCCATGTCTGCCACAGTCAAATCTTGTTGCTTCAACGAGTAGAAAGTGGAGGAAGCCGCCGAGCCAGACGAAGCTGCAGGCGAAACGGAAGCATGAGCAGGCTTACTCGACGAGGTGTAATTTCTTGCACCCATAGCTCCTCCGGCATAAGGACAAGCTTTCATCAAAGTGGGCAACTTGTTAACCTGACGAAGCACTCTAGAGGATGCAGAGCTGACAAAGGGGCATGCTTTTGAAGGAAGGGACTCCATTTTTTGGTTGGTATCTAGGTTATTTGCTGGAAGTAGCGCCTTTTATAGATGGCTATAGGTATTTGCAAAAGCTTTACGCAGAGTGGTGAAAAATCCGCGCCTGTACGATAGACCAAATGATGACTGACGCATCGTTTAAAAGCGGCAAAAAATAAGTGATTAAGCGCGGGAAAGCGCCCGTCGATTGTTTGGGCAGTATGCTCGTGTGGGGCTGGTTGAACTTTAAATGTCGGGAACACCCCCTATGTGTAAACCTGCTGCCCTATTGTATACAATGTGGCGATGCATAAACGATTCATAGTATGCAAGTAAATACAATGCAAAAAGAAATGAAAAAATAAACGACCTCGGTGAGGGTCGAACTCACGATCTTGAGATTAACAGTCCCACGCCTTAACCAACTTGGCCACGAAGTCTTTTTGTCTTTTAAAAACTTCAGTTACATTTAGATCAAATATATCGACGGGAGAAAACAGCTTCGAAACTCACTTCGTAAAGAGAAAAGAAACCACCTCACAATGTAACCAGTTTACGAAGAGATTTATGCATGATGCCAAGCCTCTTTGCAAAATTACAACAGCAGAGTACATGATCATTGTGTGTTGTCCTGTTAATAGTCATTGATCTAGCACTGGTAGTGCATCTTAAGCTGGAATGAAGCCGGACTTAGCCCTTCCAGTGCAGTCATTTTGAAAATTCTTGCATCAGCCCTTTGCAAAATATTCAGCGCCTGACTATTTACCAGCAAGCAGTTGCGGTTACGAGATCACCAATAGTGGGGTAAATGCACACGGTCACACGCTATGAAGTGTGGTGCACGGCATTCAGTATGTCAGCGAGCAAGTTGCTTTGCATCATAGCCAGTTCGTAAATGGCGGTGAAATGATGACACGGAGAAAAATCTATGCTACAAAGAGGCCATGGGCCGGAGACCTAACGTATGTATATATTAATCAGTTTGAGAAATAGTTTACTCTTCGTCCTCTTCCTCCTCATCCTCGTCGATGGAGTAGAATTGCAATCTGTAGTTGTTCTTCTTGGTGGAGACGAATCTGATCCAGTCTCTAAGCTGGTTCTTCTTCAAGTACTTCTTTGTCAAGTACTTCAAGTACTTACCAGAGAACTTAACAGTGGAGACAACAACAACGCTGTTTCCCTCCTCGGTGATGGAGATGTGCTCACCTAAGTTACCGACGATATTGTCGACCTTGATGTGCTCAGTCAAGTACTTGACGTAAGCCTCTTGGTCGAAGACACCATTCTCAACTGGAGCAGAAGTGTCAACGACGAACTTCTTAGCAGCTTGGGTTTTAGTGGTCTAGAGTTCTGTTAGCCTACCGCACGATTATTGCAGAACACGTATACGTGTGGCGAATAAAGACAGCATAGCTACCCTGGACGGGCTTCAAAAAGCTAAGTAGATGATATTCAAGTCCCCAAGATCTTGTAATCTGTGAAGAATCAAAAGCACGGCAGACATCGAGCCTGCCGCTTTCTCGACTAATAGAACCCGCTCAAGGTAAACGAACTGATCGATATCCTCAAAAACTTAAGTGATACATACAACTGGAGCCATTGTGATTAGTATAGTTGGAAGTGGTGTGAAGCTGAGGATAATTTTTTCATGTATCCACCTCCAGCGCGCGCCGTCGTGTGCAGGCGAAATCCACGCTGAGGAAGAGTGTTTTAGGGTTTCAGCCCTAGACATTTGGTCCTGTGTTCGCGCGAAACGTCTTGAGTCACTCAAGCAGCCCATGCAGCTGAGTCAACGGCCCATGCACTTGAGTCGGCCTGAGTAGTCAACCTCGACGCAGAGCTGCAAATCTATTGTCCAATGATATCGATTGTAAAATCAATCGCTTATCTCCACGACTGTATAAAAGTAGAAACCATTTCCCTTCTTTTTTCTAAATCATAATGAAATTTATTTGCAGAAGTCTCTCCCTATCGGTAGCCTGCACGTCTCAACTTGCAACCAAACACACTGGTCTATTCACACATGCCATAGACAAGGCACTTGAATCTGGGCCAAGAAGTGACTGGACCCGCGAGGAGATCAAAAGCATTTATGAGACTCCGCTTCAGGAACTCATGTTCAAATCACAACTTCAGCATAAGAAGTATAATGACCCAAGGGCCGTGCAATTGTGCACTCTTCTTAACATCAAGAGTGGTGGGTGCACGGAGGATTGCAAATACTGCTCTCAATCCTCCCGTTACGATACAGGAACAAAGGCAGAGAAGATGATCAAATTGGACGAGGTGAAGAAAGCAGCCATCAAAGCCAAAACCAATGGGTCCACGAGGTTCTGTATGGGAGCGGCCTGGAGAGATATGAATGGGCGGAAATCGGGCTTGAAAAAAATCTCCGAAATGGTCAAGTACATCAACGACGAATTGAAAATGGAAACTTGTGTGACATTGGGAATGGTTAGCGAACAACAAGCCGTCGATTTGAAAGAAGCAGGCCTCACGGCATATAACCACAACATAGACACCTCGCGAGAACACTACCCCAAAGTGATTTCTACTCGGTCATATGATGACCGCTTGCAAACCATCAAAAACGTCCAGCGGGCGGGTCTCAAGGCTTGTACGGGTGGAATTTTGGGTCTTGGGGAAACCCCGGACGACCACGTTGGATTCCTCTACACTTTAGCCACAATGGAAAAGCACCCGGAGTCTTTGCCCATCAACAAGCTAGTGCCTATCAAGGGTACCCCCATGGAGCAGGAAATCAAGCAGATACCGCGTAACCTGGAGAAACGGCTAAGTTTCGATGCCATTCTCAGAACAATAGCATCTGCGCGGCTAATCATGCCTCGTGCTATCATTCGCTTAGCTGCAGGGCGCTACTCCATGAAGGAGCATGAGCAATTCTTGTGTTTCATGGCTGGCTGCAATGCTATATTTACGGGTGAACAAATGCTCACGACGGCATGCAATGGGTGGGATGAGGACATTGCCATGTTGAAGAGGTGGGGCATGAAGCCCACGGAGAGCTTCCAGTGAGACCCATGTATGTGGAACAATCAGATGCATGACATTTTGTTTACATTCCTGAAATGAATGTGAGATAATCCCCCCTCTTCCGAACAAAGATTTTTTTTTGGCGGAAGATCGGGCTATTTTTCATTATTCCGGCCGGCGAGACCCCAGTGTGCGAGAGTGAATGTGCATTATTATGCGGTCCAAGAAAAATAAGTGGACCCCCCACGCGGCGACTTTTAATGGTGGCTGGAAAGCTTCATGATCCTATTGTGAATATCGTACCAGCGACCTTGTGCAGTTTCGATGACAAGGGCGAAACATCGCCCTGGCTCAATATCATAGGCTTGCACTATGCGATAGCCATGAATCGTGGGTAGCAATATATCTTCAACTGAAACACTGAGATTTTGGAGATTTTGGATCAAGAAATCAATCGGGACATCCAACTTTAAAGGTCCTTTTTCAAGTTGGTTCAAAGCTGAATATATTACTGTTATCCAAAAAAAGTGCTACTACTGTGCACTCTTGTCTAGTTCCAGAGGTTTTTTGCAACTAATTGCACGAAAAAGAACCCAAAATATCGGATCAAAAAGCTCAATAACCCGATACAGACAAATTGTGTTTCTTGGATGTTTATGGTGTGTGTAGTGAAAATGAATAAATCTACTGACCCTCGTAAATGGAGATCGCAATTGGAGATCGCAGTTTAAGCACGCAGAGGAATATGGACCATTGCTCGCCCTAGGAAACCGCACACAATTTACCGAGTAAAAACCTGTCAGCGATCTTAATTTCTAAATCTTTGTCCCCTTGAAAATAGATCCTCACCCTTTTTCTCCCAATGTTTTTTGTAACTTTTCTCCCAGATCGCCTCAGGTTCTTTATCGCCTCGAGTTTCTTTTTAGACGTATCACGTATCACGTATCACGTATCACGTATCACGTATCAACTCATGCACCTCGCTAAAAGAAATATGCAGTCTTTCGCAGTCAGAATGTTCTTCGCTGAACCGCTCCGTGGAGAAGTCACCCTCCACCGACAGGAATGTTTCGTTCCACCCTATTTAAAGCACCACGCCTTGTTCGTGGATACTCCACGGCTTCCCCCCTGCATTCGAGGACTTTAAAATACTCGTTGGCATCTGCTCTTGCTTTGGGGATCGGATTTGCATCCTATGCACTTGGCCTGAGACAGATAGCTAAGAACCCACCCGAGAATTCCTTCCCGCTATCGTCCACCACAAAGCTTAAAGACATTGGATCACCAGTCTACTGCACTGAGGAGCAATTGGCCACAGCAATCCGGGAAATCGAAAAGATCATAGGCCTGGAATATGTCACCAATAGTGGTTCCGAAATCGATGGTCACTTTGATAACGGATTCACCACCCATGCTCCCAAACCACATCAGAAAGCCAAGTGGGTGATCTACGGAACTTCGACCGAGAACGTCTCGAAGGTCATGAAGATCTTGCACCAATATAATGTGCCCGTGGTGCCATATTCCGGAGGCTCTTCCTTGGAGGGCCATTTTTTCAGCACTCGACCGGGTGTCATCTTGGACACCAGTAAGATGAATCGGATCTTAAGTATTAATCGTGATGATTTGGATGTTCAATTGGAAGCTGGCGTGAACTGGGTGCAGCTCAACGAAGAGCTACAAGGAGACTCTTTATTATTTGGATGTGACTGTGGAACCAGTGGTTTGATCGGAGGAATGGTCAATACGAACGCCTCTGGAGTCAATGCTTCTAGATATGGTGCCATGACGCAAAACGTGATTTCCTTGACGGTGGTTCTTGCAGATGGTACTATCATTAAAACCAGACAACGCCCAAAAAAGACCAGCGCAGGCTACAACCTCACGGGGTTGTTCATTGGAAGCGAGGGAACGTTGGGTATAGTGACCGAGGCTACTGTTCGCTTACACGTGAAGCCACAGGTAGAGAATGTTGTGGTTGGTCAATTCCCCACTATACTTGATACCACCAATACAGTTGCTGAACTCTTCCGCAGAGGTATCCGTCCTGAAGCCATAGAACTCTTGGACAAGGACATGATGCACTGTATCAACTATAGTGGGTACTCGTCCAAGCCATGGCTAGAAGTTCCCACGATATTTTTCAAGATCGGGGGCTTGAGCCAGACTGTTGTGAATGAAACTCTCAAGGTTGTGGAAGAAGTCTCGCTTGCCAATAATTGCAAGGACTTCATTGCTGCTGAAACAGAGGAGGAAGGAGAGGAATTGTTCAGTGCCCGAAAAAATGCATTTTATGCCATTCTCAACTACGGCAAGAACGAGATTGATGAAAACGTGAGGTTGTGGGTCACCGACATTGCCGTTCCACTCTCCAAGCTTTCCAGTGTCTTGGAACAGCTGCGTATATTGATTCAAGATTCTGGGTTCCAATCGGTGATTCTTGGCCATGTGGGAGACGGCAATTTCCACGCTGATATATTCTACACCCCAAAGACAAAGCAGCAGTGTGCAGAATTGGTGAATAAAATGATGATCATAGGCTTGAACAATGAAGGCACTGCGAGTGGGGAGCACGGGATCGGGAACGGCAAACGAAAGTATCTTGACTTGGAACTCGGGCCCACCACGGTTGACACAATGAGAAAGGTTAAAATGGCCTTGGACCCAAAACGGATCTTGAATCCGGATAAAGTGTTCAAAATCGATGTGCTTGACACCGAAGAATATTAGACTACGTTTAGACATTTATAGACAACAATGCAATTAGGCGTACTTATATACAATGCCATGCTTCTGCGCACTTGACAGGAGGCGACAATTTCTCAGATCCTTGGATGATTTTTGGGCCATACAACCGTACCCAATTAGTACTCACTATGCAAGATTTTCGCGAAGTGCCTCCTATCTGATAAGGATTCGGCTAAACAAGCACAGCCGCAAGGGGCATATATAGCCAACGAAGACAACATCTAGCTTGAACCTTCCTTATGGGGCCAAAGCGGAAAGATCTTCCAAGTTTGGAAAAAAAATATTTCCCATTCGGAACCCCCATTATCCCCGTATCGTAACCCGCAATGCCCTCCTTATCTCGGACTGTGTGCAAGACGGCGTACCTCTTTCGCAATTTTTCTCTTGATTCTCTGAAAACAATTTGCACGGCCTAATAACACTTCTTTCACATTTTCAGATCATATACAAACAGAAACTGGTTTTCCGAACCTTTTCTGCACATTATTACATTTCAAAGAGCCGCTTGCAGCAAATTTCGAGCTTATATAGCTGGCCTCATCCGCTGACGGGCATTGAACCTTGTCGTCTCATACGCCAACCGAAGAAGATAAGTCCGGTGATCGGCTAATTCACACGTCACAAATCTACACAAAATGTCCCCAGAATGCACTACCAATAGCATAAGGGACAATTTAGACGGACTATCGCTAAATCCAAATGGCGGCCTGGAAGCTGCTTCTACGAAGAAGCAGATCAGGCAATCGACCAAGTCCTTACTATCGGAATCCTTGGCGGGCGATAACTGCAAATCGAAAAGCGCCCCATATTATCATTCATTCCACAATACAGAGCCGCTTTATACCGACGAGCATCCAGAACCTACGCTCCTAGCAACGTCGGTGGGGAAGGACTCTGACGGCAGGCTAATTCCTTCGTCGTCAACCATCTCTTTATTATCTTTGAGCAGCAACCAGACATCAATTCCTCCTACAACGCAATCATCGGATGCAGCATATTCGGGCATCAAGCCTGCTCCTTTGAACTTATCTCAGATCCCCGGAGATCGAGCGAGCTCCTATACAAACCTTAGATCACGAAACTCCATAACGCATTTAAACCAGCAACGCTTGCAGCCATATCAAAAACTCACATCGCCGATTCCAAATGTATCGTGGGACTTTCCTGTCGCATCCAGCCCATCTTTCATCCCTTCGGTGAGAAACAACTCGTATACCCCGGATTCCCCAAACTTAGATCCAATCTCTGGAAATGGGTCACCCTCGAGATTTTGGCTCAGCTCACAAACGCCTCCGAAACCTGCCACTTCTTTGTTGAGAACCCCTAACAAGAGCAACCTTCTGAATTCCACCTCGCTTCCGAAGGTTCAAGAGCGCGAGCAAATCTCAGCTAATTCTGTCTCTGAGGCAATAACCATTTCCAACAATGGAAATCAATCGCCCATTTTGAACCCGGTCCTGACACCTCTGGAAGACTTACCCATGACACCATTATTTCTAAATCATGGGGACTATTACTTTATAGCCAATAAGCCTAAGCCAGAGCCAGAGCACAATACGCAAGACTACTACTACGCCGAGAAATTCTCCAATCTTCTGTTTGAAGAAAGGGAGGAACGTGATGAGGATATGGGTTAAGTAACTAATACATTAAACACGTACAATTTGTAACACTAAACCCCGTTAAAGTATGTCCATTGCAATACACTCCTTAACAATAATCCTCCTATTATGGCGGAGTTTCAAAGGTTCGCGGTAACCATGGCAGCCGGCGATAAGGCCCGGCTGTATGCAGTATATACATAGCGCATTCTGAGAAGTTGCCTGATATTCGTATAAAGATCCTCCACAGAATGTCATCATATGAGAGTAAGTTCCAGTCAAACCAATCTGAATATAATGTCTACTAACATATAGGCGACCACAATATAAATGTCAGCCGCAGATCGCGCTCCCAGAGTGACCCGAGGAGGCAGTATCAAACACTCGCTGATGCTATAGAAACCTTACTCACCACAACCATCGACTTTAATGCCGAAACTTTGACGGGCAGAGAGATCTTGAGCGGTGCTTTGCGGCTAATGGGAGAAGACGAAAATACAGAGATGATCCAGAACTTTCTTGATGAACTTGGTAGAATGGATCCAAGTGCCAAAACCACCACCGAGGGCGTGGATGACGCGTTTCTCGATTCTTTAGAGAGGGTGGATGTTTCGACTTTACCTGACTCAGCAGATTGTCCTATCTGTACCAATAAGTATACCGATAACGATTACCCGTTGATAGTCAAGCTTCCTTGCTCACTCCAAGGCAGCTCCAAAAAAGAACACATGTTTGACATGGATTGTATAGCACCGTGGTTGAAAATGAACTCAACGTGCCCTTTGTGCCGGTTCAACGTGCATGATGCTCAGAAGTTGAGAAAGTCCAAGTTGGATGAGGAGCTTAGGCTTGCTAGAGAGGCGGATGACGAAGAGGACGATGATGATGACTGGGCTTTATATGGGTAATGTGTAGAGCTGCTTAACGAAATGGATTTATCATGATTTATAGTAGCAAGTATTTCTATCGAGGTGCAATGACCTCCGTTATCTTTCTTATGTACAAAGTTGTGGGGGCCCTCACTTGGACTCCTCCATATACTGCTTGAAGTCGTCGGAGCTCAACATTTCCTGGACCTTCTTGGAAATTGGATCCTCGGCATCTGCTCTATAAGCTTCAGGCATTTGCAAGTCCTCGGCTGCCAAGTTGCTCAACTCCTCTGCGAACTGGAGCGACTCCCTGGTATGTATTTTAGCTTTATACTCAACCTCGTCGATGGCGTGCTTGTTGATGTACGACAACCACAAGTCGATCACCTCAGGCTGGGCATCAAAAGCCTCCAATTTCCTGTTGTATGTGATTCTGAAGAAATTCTCCTTGGATTTGGCCTGAGCAAAGGGTGATCTGATCACCGTATACAACCTTCTCTCGGTCTTCTTCTTTTTAATATCAGAGCAAGGAATACCCAAGTAAAAAGCTGCTCTAGCAGCAAATTCTGATGCTCTTATGAGCTCCTTTTCCTCAAACCCACGGAATGAGATTTCGGCCACCTTATGGTCGTGGGTCTTTTCAACCTTCAATGGTTTGTACTGCAACAACTCAACATTGAGCGGAACGGGACGCTGGGAAATATCACTGACTTTGTTTTCCGTTATTATCTTGGGCTGAATTTTGTACGGCTGGTTTAACAAGTGTTCTTTGAATTCTTGGTTTTCCGTTTCAATCTTCTTGGTGTTCTCAGAGAACTCTTTGGGGCTCATGAATTTGTCATTGGAGCTGGTGGCTGCTTCGCGGAGCCTGTTAGCAGTGGTGAATGTTCTTGTTGGTAGACGGCACCATCTTGCATATTGAACAAACATGATACTGCTTGGAGTGGATAGTCTGATTGATCTTTTTCCTACTCACGAGAAAAAATTAGTATGCAGTATATGGCAGTGGTCACGTGATGCACTTTTCACTTTTCTGTCGTTACGGGTCGTTATTCCCTATCTAGGGTTTTAGTCTGTGTAATTCGGCTTTGGGCAACATGGTCACCAGCTTTTGTAAATCGAATTATTTGCGTATTCCTTGGTGTTCACTTCCAGTACGAGCGCATCATCTCTACTAGATAAAGTCCGCACTTCTCAGAGCTTTCCTCTCTACGACTATGGGAAAGGCCAGCAAGGACAAGCGTGACCTTTACTACAGGAGAGCAAAGGAAGAGGGCTACCGTGCACGGTCGGCCTTCAAGCTTCTACAAATCGACGAAGAGTTTCATATCTTCTCAGGCGTTAAGAGAGTGGTCGATTTATGCGCTGCTCCAGGCTCATGGTCTCAAGTCTTGAGCAAAGAGTTGAATAAAGATCTGCAAAACGACAACCCGGCAAAGATTGTGGCCGTTGACTTGCAGCCCATGGTCCCCATAGACGGAGTGACTTGTCTTCAGGCCGATATCACGCACCCAAAGACACTACAGAAAATCTTGGACTTGTTTGGAGGAGAGCCTGCAGATTTTGTTTGTAGTGATGGGGCTCCGGATGTCACGGGCCTTCATGATTTGGACGAATATATCCAGGCTCAATTGGTGCTTTGTGCTTTGCAACTCACGTGCTGCATTCTCAAACCAGGTGGAACTTTCGTGGCTAAAATTTTCCGTGGAAGAGACATCGATCTCTTGTACAGTCAGCTTAGTTACTTGTTTGATAAAGTCATATGCGCCAAGCCCAGGTCTTCGAGAGGAACATCTTTGGAGGCTTTCATTGTTTGCATGGGATACCGTCCCACGCCTGGCTGGACTCCCAACTTAGATCTTTCAAAGTCCACTGAGGAGTTTTTCGAGGATGCTAAGATGGGAAAGAGCTACCTCGAAGAGAACTTGGACTTCCCATACAACGAAGAAAGATTTGTTGCTAAATTCGTGTCGTGTGGAGACTTGGCGGATGGAGACTCTGATGCGACATACACCTTGAACACTAGCGAAGAGAAGCGGAACCTACTTCCGGTGCAGAAACCTACAGCTCCGCCTTACAAAAAGGCCTTAGAGATGAAGAGAAATGGAGACCTAGTGAAAAATTAAAAGCTTATTGATGATTGTATATTAGAAAGGAACAAATTGAAAATCAAATTCCCAATGGTACTAAGATTAGGCACTCGTAGTCTCTTCACCCTTCACCAAAGCATCTGGCTTCAACGTTGGGAACAACAAAACCTCTCTGATGGTGTTAGAGTTGGTGAGGAACATGGCCAATCTATCAATACCACATCCCCATCCGGCAGTAGGAGGCAAACCGTATTCCAAAGCGTTACAGAAAGTCTCATCGACCATTTGAGCCTCGTCGTCACCTTGAGCCTTTTGTCTAGCTTGCTCCTCGAATCTCTGTCTTTGGTCGAATGGGTCGTTCAACTCGGTGTAAGCATTACAGATCTCCTTGGTAGCAACGAAGACCTCGAATCTCTCACACAAACCTGGAATCTTTCTGTCCTTCTTGGCCAAAGGAGACATCATTTGTGGGTGACCAAAGATGAAGGTAGGGTTGATCGATGCATCTTCAAGCTCTCCAACCAATTTGTCCAACATTCTTGCGTTGGTCAATGGTGGGGAACAGTCAAGCTTGTTGTCAATCAAGATCTGCTTCAAGAACTTACCAGTCTCCTCGGTGTGCAACTCATCTCCTGGTGGGAACTTGACGTTGTAGACCTTCTCCAACTCCTCAATCATGTTCACTCTCTTCCAAGGTCTAGAGAAGTCCAAGGTCAAAGCCTCGCCGGTTGGTCCATCTGGGTGGTAAGTGAGTTTGTAGTCACCGGTGATTTCCTTCACCATCTCCGAGAACATCAACTCGGTCATGTCCATCAAGTCGAAAACATCGGCGTAAGCTTGATAGAACTCACAGGTGGTGAATTCTGGGTTGTGGGTCATGTCGATACCCTCGTTTCTGAATTGACGGCCGATCTCGTAGACTCTGTCCATACCACCAACCACAAGCTCCTTCAAGAACAACTCAGGGGCAATTCTCATGTACATTTGCATGTCCAAGTCATTGTGGTGGGTCATGAAAGGCTTGGCAGTGGCACCACCAGCAATGACGTTCAAAATCGGAGTTTCAACTTCGATGAAGTCCCTGGTGTCCAAGAACTTACGAATGTAGGAAATGATGGCGGATCTGACCTTGAAACGTTGTCTGACATCGTCGTTGACAATCAAGTCCAAGTAACGCTTTCTGTATCTGTTCTCTTGATCCTTGAAGCCGAAATGCTCAGTTGGCAACATGTGCAAACATGGAGTCAACAATTCAACAGACACACAGAAGATGGAAAGTTCTCCCTCTCCACCCTTGGCTGGGGAGGTTCTTCCTGGGTAACCGGTAACACCAACAATGTCACCTCTCTTCAAGAGGTCGTGCTCCTTCTCGTAAACTTCGAGGGACTCTGCGTCTTGAGCCTGGGCCATGATTTGAACCTGGACACCATCACCCTTCAACACATAGAATCTCAACTTGGATCCGGCCTCTCTCTTGGTCATGATTCTACCAGTAAGCTTAACTTGCTTGTCTTGGAGGCTTTCACCTCTGGCCAAACCCTTGTATTCCTCAACAAACTCTGGGACAGTCAAGGTACGGTGGAACTTGTGAGGGTATGGGTTGAAGGCCTCAGGGTCAGCATTGTTTGCCTTTCTGAACTCCTCAATTTGACGAGATCTGATGTCAAAGTACTGGTTAGGGTTCAAGTCGGCCATGATGTCCTTCTTCTTTGGCTGCTTGTTCACATTGTTCTTGGCCTTCTCGGCTTTCTTGGCCTCAATTTGTCTGGTCTTTTGTCTTTTCTTCAACTCAGACTTGGAGACGTGTTCTCCAGTCTCTTCGTCCAAGTATGTCTTTGCAACTTGCTCAGCAACTTCGTTCACAGGGTCAGACATGGTGCAGGGTTTATCAGAAAGATAAGAAGTAGGGAAAATTTTTCGCAAATCCTGACGCTCTTCATGGAGGCCTGCGTACTGAAGCGTTATACCTTGCAAGCGATCCAAGAAAGACAATTAATGTTTTTTTGAAAAAGGGACAAGATTTTTTGATAAAGAATATGTCTGTTTATATAGCAAACCAATTATATTTTTTAAATCACTAAATTAAGATTTTTGCAAGGGTATGATTTAATTCTCAAAAGTGCAAAATCAGAGAGCTTTTATAAATTAGCTCAGCTTTAACCCGTACAATTTTTCGTCGAGTAAACAGAAATGACAAAATAAGGACGTTTAGCTACAGACATTCAAAGAAACTGTTTCTATGATTTTTTCCATCAATTCAAACCATAAAGTAACATAATTTGATGTTCCGACTCGTCTCCAAGAAGAGGACATAGCGAATTGATACAAGCACCAAAAAAAAAAAAAAAAGAAATTGCAGCAGCCAGGAAATTTAGCCCCTACAATCCGAACAAGCTTATCTTATTAATGAATGGGTCTTTTTGTCAATTTTCCAGATCATAGTGGTGTTCGATCCTAGGTTGGCCAGGCTGAGGATGTACCGATTTTCGTGAGAAGTTTTCTGCGAAAATTTTAAACACTGACTAGGCGTACTACTATCTGGACAATGCCTTTCAAAACTTCAGGCAAGACCTATGAAGCTCCAACTGCTCATTCTATCGAGATCGAAGGTAGTGTCTTATTGTCTATTCTCAGACACACATCAGAGAACTACCCCTCTCTCTATTCTGGAACCCTATTGGGATTCGAGGACGACAGCGGAGCCGTGGACATCACTCATGCATACCCGTTCCCATACCCTGATCAATACGAAGGAGGATCCTTGCGTTCTAGAAGCGGAAACAAATACCAAAGCGAGATCTTGGAGACCTTAAGGGAGTTGGGTGAAGGCGTTGAATTTCAAGGCTGGTTCCAATCCACCATCTCTGGAAGCTTTGTGACTCCCCAATTAGTTGAAGCCTTGGCTCAACAACAAATGGTTAGCAAAAACTTCTTCATTTTAATCCACAACATGGCATCTATTGGTAAAGACATCGAGTTGAAGGCCTTGAGATTGTCTGAGAACTTCCTCACTACTTACTTGGAAGGAAAGTGGAAGATCAAGGACTTGGAGAGCCACAAATTGTCGTTCTTGAACATCTTTGAAGAGATCACCATCAATGTTCACAACCAACACTTGGTCAACTTGTATTTGGCTAACACTGAGGAGCCATCTACTTTTGGTAACTCCGAGAACTTGACTTTCAACTCTAACTTCAACATGACCACTCAGTTGTTGGAGAACTTGTGCAACCAAATCGACTCCTACAACTTCGATCAAACGAATTTCAACTACTACCAGAGGCAGTTACAGAAAGAGCACACCAAGATTCTCCAGTGGAAGCAGGCCAGAAAGTCTGAGAATGCTGAGAGAGCCAAGGTCGGTAAGCCAGACTTGGACCCTGAAGAATGGCAATCTATCTTTAAGTTCCCAACTGGTCCTTCTAGATTGAACAACACCTTGTACTCTAGGGCCATCGATGAGTCTGCCGATGACATTTTGAAGCAATGTGACGAGGAGTTGCTTAAGAGTTTTGCTACGGAGAGAAAGTTGACTGCCAATAACTAGGGCTACTGGGTCGAGATTTGCACTTTAGAAATCATGAAAATATAATTACTTGAGCAAAATACCTATGTAAAACGAGAGTGTTGCGTGTAAGCCTGCAGGTTTGAGTGCTGAATGGTGTGCTATTAAACATACTGAACACACCAAACGGTTATAAGAACATAAAATATGGAGTTTCTATATGAAAGCATACACCGCTTCATCCTGTTGTCTCATATTGGCACTTTATTCATTATTATGAATTACCACTCTCTCATTGGTTTTTCGATGACGCAAACGGCTAACAAATTCCTGCACACAATGTGATAGCGATACATAAGTTGATCACACATTTTTATCACCAAGTGTCACTACAACCAGAATGGGAAGACCAAAAGTATGTCAACATTTTTGAGAACATCCAGTGTAATATAAATCTACTAACACACACAGTATATCTTACTAGTCAGACACGGAGAATCGGAAGGGAACTGCGATAAGTCAGTCAATCGTCATACACCTAATCATAAAATTTGCCTCACTGAACAAGGCCACAGTGAAGCAGAAAAAGCGGGTCTTGTTCTCAAAGACTTCCTTTGCCAGCTAGAAAAAGCAAACCCCGACTCAAAGAATCCCAGGAGTGTTCTATTTTACACCTCACCATACTTACGAGCTAGGCAAACATGCAAAGGTATCATCAACAGCATCAAAGACGTTCCAGGAGTTGAGTATTCAGTTAGTGAAGAAGCAAGAATGAGAGAACAGGACTTTGGAAACTTTCAAAGCACTGCAGATGAAGCAGAGAAGATTTGGGAACAGAGGGCACACTACGGCCACTTCTTCTACCGGATCCCTTTTGGTGAAAGTGCCGCTGATGTCTATGACCGGGTGGCCTCCTTTAACGAATCTCTTTTCAGACAGTTTCAAGCGGATGACTTTCCAAATGTGCTTGTCTTGGTAACACATGGAATCTGGGCCCGGGTATTTTTGATGAAATGGTTCAGATGGAGCTATGAACAATTTGAGTCTCTACGGAATATTCCCCACTGTCAATACCTAGTCATGAAGCGAGCCAAGAATGACAAGTTCAAACTCAAGACTCCTCTCAGAACATGGGATGATCTACCTGACTCTGCAGTTGAGGGAGAGGTGGCCTTGGAATTTACGCAAGAAGTCACTTTCAATACACAAGGCAACCTCAGTGACCCAGAAGATCTCGACATTGCAAACATCTTGAAGGCGCAAGAGGCTGCGATAAAAGAGCACCGCAAAAAAGACCAAGAATTAAAGAACGCTTACGAGCAGTCTAAAGTCAAGTTTACGGCTTGCCATAAATTTGACAGGGAATGTGCAAGGAGCAGAGAAGGTTTGAACGTTGTCTCAGACAGTGACGAGTCCCAGTCTCAGTAAGCCATAATGAGCCTTAGAAAGCATCTCAATGAGAGCTTCAGGAAGTTTTAAAGGGTCTTGATAAGAGTGGCAATTCTCTGGAAATGCTCAGAATTCAAAAATCATGCGCTTCCAGATGTTGCATGTTGTGCGGCTTATGATGTCACAAGGAAGCTGGACCTGTAAGCGCATAAATGGGGTTCCATTTACCCGTGGCGTGCAACTTTTATTTGAGTTGCAAACGAATGTCATAGTGCTCAACATAGTGCTCTTTGAAATGTCGAATCTTCCCTTTCATAACTGAGGGATTTATCTATACTCTTCAATAAGCTCAATTTACTATTTTCGTCACGGAAGTTCGTGAACCAAGCGCAGAATATAGCCAAGTGTGGTGTTTCATGCAGGCACAGGGTGAGAGGGTGAGAATGCCTGGGGTGGCCTCGGAAGTGATTGGCCCACATGATGAAAAAGTATATAAGAGCGCGGGGCCCGTTTTATGCTATAATAGAAACGCTATATTATTAGTACATCAATTAACAATACAACACAATGGCTCGTCAATTTTTCGTCGGAGGTAACTTCAAAATGAACGGCTCTAAGCAGTCTCTTAAGTCGCTTGTTGAAGGCTTGAACAAGGCTGACTTGCCTGCCAATGTGGAGGTTGTTGTTGCCCCACCAGCAACTTACATTTCCCTTGTTGTGGAGGCCAATAAGCAAAATACCGTGCAAGTTGCCGCTCAAAATGTTTTCGACAAGGCCTCTGGTGCTTACACCGGTGAGACCTCTGTTGAGCAATTGAAGGACTTGGGTGCTACCTGGACTTTGACCGGTCACTCCGAGAGAAGAACCATTATCAAGGAGTCCGATGAATTCATCGCCGACAAGACCAAGTTTGCCTTGGACTCTGGTATTAAGGTTATCTTGTGCATTGGTGAGACTTTGGAGGAGAAGAAGGCTGGTGTTACTCTTGATGTTTGCGCCAGACAATTGGACGCTGTTTCCAAGATTGTGTCTGACTGGTCTGACATTGTGATTGCTTACGAGCCTGTCTGGGCTATCGGCACTGGTTTGGCTGCTACCCCAGATGACGCTCAAGAAGTCCACAAGGCAATCAGAAGCCATTTGTCCAAGACCATTGGTGCTGACCAGGCCGAGAAGGTGAGAATCTTGTACGGAGGTTCTGTTAACGGTAAGAACGCTGTTGAGTTCAAGGACAAGGCCGATGTTGATGGTTTCTTGGTTGGTGGTGCTTCTTTGAAGCCAGAGTTCGTTGACATCATCAAGTCCAGATTGTAAGATGATAGTTTATGAATTAGACACTAACACTAATGATTATATTTCATGCAACTTTGAGTAATTTTGCTGTAGAATGGCGCCTCCTTCCTCTTCGTCCCATTTCTTCCAGGAGATTATCTTCGACTTTATACTATTAAGCGCATCAAAATAGCTGCTCTTGGAGTCGCCCAAGAAATAACGGTCAATGGCCATATCAGACTCAATGAGGAGCTGGTCGCTAGCCAAAACTTCTATCAAATCTCGGCACATGGTTTCCTTTTCAGGCACTCCATTGATGATATTCGAGAAAGAAAAGAACAATTCCCGCTTTTGCTTCTTGGTGACCGTAAGCCACCTCTTGGCCTGGTCCACCGAGCCTGTGTAGGAATGAAAGACAAGCTTTGGGATCCCTAGAAAAGAAGAGCTAAAGACATCGAAAAAAGAACCGTGTGCTTTTACACAGTGGAGTGAAACAGGCCTCTTGAACTCCTCAGCTAATTGTAGGTTTCTCTTGAATATAATCATTTGGTGGTCCATGTGCGTTTTAGCAGACGTTAGGCCCACCGCCTCATCCAGAGAGTAAGGGTTCCCGTAGAATCCATTGGTCGGAATACGGAAGATTTTATCTAGGCCGATCTCCCCTATTCCATATAGCCTGCCACTCTGCTCACACTTCAGAGCAAGACCTCGAATTTTCTCCATGTATGACGTGAGATATATAGGCTCTGGTAGATTGTGGAGCAATTCATCGGTCAAGTTCAGAAGCACCGCATTGTAATGATCAGATTTAGTGATGTTCTCTTCACACGAGAATAGATGTGCATACCAAGGATGAATTCCAAAGTACGGCACAATGACATTTTGCTTGTCAAACTCAAGTACATCCTCAAGGAACGGTAGGTCGAGGTGATTTGTCGACATAAGGTTAAAAAACGTTTTAACATCCAGTCTTGGATCAGAAGTTATGGCCTGATAAAAGTCTTTAGGGCTCTTCAAAACACCACCGACATCGATATGGCAATGGCAATCCATGAGTTCCATAGCTTGCATCGTGTATGCTTAAGATAAGGCAGTAGAAGAGGAGGATATTCAAGAAGATCAATTCTCCAAAAAAGTCCAAAATCAAGTCTTTTGCGATTGGCGAAGTCAAGCTATTATCTCAAGTGCACTGAAAAGCACTGGTATGTTGCAGCTTGCTCAGTTGGGGCCGGATTCTGTGTATGACGCGATTTTTAGCGAGTAAGCTTTTTGAGAATCCATACACGAACATACTTAGCAATCCATTGCAATCTAGCTACACACCATGACTGTCATAATAGGCTCACTGTAAGTATACACAATTCTTCCAAATTCAAACATTTTTATACTAATCCCAAGTTTCTTGCCATATACTGTGAAGTTCGAGGTAAGTGGAGAGGACGACGGATGTCTGTCTAGCCCAAAGCCCGCCTACGAAGACACCTCTAGCTCCCCGCCAGAAACCAGCTTAAATGGAACACAAACATTGATTGATAATTCTATTCTCCCTTCATTGAGCGTGGCAGCCTCTCTGGGCTCTGTTCCCAGTGCAATTAAAGGAGAGAAGGATGCAAACTCCCCCGAGGACTTCTTCCTCAAGACGGGAGATCCATCTTCTTCGGGCTCTTCTTCTGCAGATACTACCAGAGAAAGAAAAGGATCTCAATTGATCCAGCCCCTTTCTAGGTTCCGGACCCTGATTCCCGGTCTGGTGGTGGAGAAGAGAAAGTCACTGGAGGGCATGCCCAGCTTAAATATTAGCCGTTCAGGCACCACATCTATGTCGAATAACAATTCTTCAAAACCCGGCTCGTTCTCTGCTCCTTTGGAAAATGGAAAGCTGGGCGCCTTCAAGCCGTTTGCAGGCTACACATTTGGAAACAACAGCACCAACTCATTCGCCATTTCTGATGAAGAAGATCACCCCACCTCAAACAAAAAGAAGCCCAGAGCTTTCTCCTTTACTTACGAGCCCTTTGGGGATTCGGGTAACTTAGAAGATGAAGACGACGGTGAATTAGCCGGAAAATTGGCTCCATATGGTGGATTCTCGAGAGCTGACTTAGAGGATGAGCTACTTAAGCACGACACACTCTTTGAAACAGCACCTTGGAAAATTGTGAATTCCCACAACGGCAATTCATCTCTCTTCAATGCAATGGACTTAAGCTCCGAAAAAGGCATTGTGAAAGATTGCAAATGGGTTGGTGCTATGTCGCTGCCTATTGATGCAATCCCAGATCGGGTCTTGGATGATATCTGCCTAGACTTACAAAAAGACTATAACTGTGAAGCTGCTTTAATCGATGACTTTACTTTCCAGGGCCACTACAAGTCATTCTGCAAGCAAATATTATGGCCCACTTTACACTACCAAATCCCGGATGATCCCAAGTCAAAAGCTTTCGAAGACCACTCCTATAAATACTACAAGAAAGCCAATCAATTGGTTGCCGATAAAATTATCGAAACCTACAAAAGGGAGAAAAACCATCATGCGCCAGACGATCCAAACAATGTCATCTGGATTCACGACTACCATCTTTTGTTGGTTCCCCAAATGATCCGTGAAAAATTACCAGATGCCAAGATTGGTTTTTTCCTTCACGTGTCGTTTCCTTCGTCCGAAGTCTTCAGATGCTTGGCGCAAAGAACACCCCTTCTTGAAGGTCTTTTAGGCGCAGACTGCATCTCGTTCCAGACTGACGAATACGTGAGACATTTCCTCCAAACCTGCAGTAGGATTGTCTTGGCAGACTCCAATGAGTTTGGTGTCATGCTCAAAGGAAGGCTTTCCAAAGTTAACACCATTCCTGTTGGTATTGATGCGCCACATTTGCGTGAAACGTTAATTTCCGATGATGTGAAAACGTGGAAGCAAATGGTTAGAGAACGTTGGAAGGACCAGACTTTGATTGTGTCTCGTGATAAATTGGATAAACTTAGAGGCGTGAAGCAGAAACTCTTAGCCTACGAGAGATTCCTTAAAAGCAACCCAGAGAAAATTCAGACTATGGTTTTGATCCAAATCTTCTTAGGGTCTCCTAATGATGAATACTACGCTGCTGAAGTCACCCAAATCATTTCCAGAATCAACTCCTTAGCGGACAACCTCTCGGCTGCTCTGCCGGTTGTTGTTCTTCATCACGATATCTCCTTTGTGCAATATTTAGCTCTTCAAAGTGAGGCAGAGCTATTCATTGTCTCATCCATGAGAGAGGGATTGAATTTGACATGCCACGAGTTTATTGTGGCCACATCCGAAAAGAAGTCACCTCTTATATTATCGGAGTTCACAGGCTCCTCGACACTTCTAAGTTGTAATGATGAGGGTGCTTTACTAATCAACCCTTGGGACATAAGGGCTTTTAGCGAGACCATTGCGAAAGCTCTTGATCTTGATAAAACAGAAGCTGAAAAACGCTGGAAGAACTGCTATGATATCGTCCTCAAACATGATTCTTTGGACTGGGTCCAAAACTGTTTGAAATCAATTCAAGAAGGATGGAAATTCAACGCGCAGAAGACGTCCACGGACATGAAACCTTTCACGCGTGAAGTGTTTGAGTCATTCTACGACGGTAAGAATAAGAACTTATTCATCATATGTATTGATGACTTGGGACATGGAAGCAGCAATGGGAAAGTGCAAAGAAGCGCCTTGGAGCTTTCTCGGATCGCCACTGTTCTCTCTGATTTATTGGCAGACGAGAATTCTCATGTGTTTTTTGTCAGTTTCATGAGACGTTCGGAATTGAGTCTCATTTTCAAGAACTTCCAAAACTTGGGTCTCATTGCTGAGTTTGGTGGCTACATTAAACTTCCCATGAAGGACACATGGATCTCCATCAATAAAGAAGAACAATCCAAGACATGGGTACCTAGAATTGGGCAGATGTTCGAAGATAAGTCGGAAAGGTTGCCAGGGTCCAAGTTGATAGTGGATGATTGTACAATCAGACTCAACGCACTTCAGTCTATGATACAGGACCCCAAACGGAGCTTGGATGTTATGGGCGACTGCGTTCAATACGTGAACAATTTCTTCAGTGATTCCGAAGGTTTACATGCTACTATATTCAATGACTCGGTTATTGTGCAGCAAAGGGAGAAGCCAGTCCAGGCTATCAAATTTCTTTTAACATACTATTCCTCGCAGATGTCTCCAGCAGCGTTGATTGAGCGTTTTAGCTTGAAAAGGGCTGATTCTTATTCAGATGATTCGAGTTACGACGGCAGCATGCGGGAGGCACCTAGTGTGAAACTGCAAAACAACGATGGGGCCACACAAGGATTCTTTTATGCAGGTGGTTTGAACCCAATTGATGAAGACATCTATGACTATATTGCCAAGCACGGGAAAGAGAATGGCTTGCAGTCAACACTCAGTGTTGCTGTGAGAGATGGTATTAAGCAAGGCAGGACGTCTGCAAACTATAGCACTTTGGGACAGAATGAGTTGCTCAGTATCCTTTCCCAGATAAAGTCTTAGTTATACCAGCCTGATCATTACATATGGGAAAAATGCACAATCAAAACTGCTTATCCTTGTAGCTGAGAGCCGCAAGTCTATTAAGCTCTTCGAAGCTGGCGAAAAATTTTTCCTCTTCGGCCTCGGGAATGGCTTCGATTCTATTCCAGTAGTAATTGAGAAACTCACCCTCATTAACGGTGTTGGACCCGCTTGGTCTGTTGACAAGCCAGAGAGACTCTTTTGATTTCTTATGGGTTTCGCGGTCATCTTCCATGCGTGCCAAAATTTGCTTCTTGGAGAGTAAGTTTTCGTTGACTTTTTTGGTAGCGTCGTTTTGTCTGGAGGGCCGAATGACAAACATATTATCCTCGTTGATTTTACTATCATCATAAGGTTCGTTTCTTAAAAGCCTAAGCCGCTCATAGTGGCTTTGCTGTCTCTTTTTGAGCAAGATCTCCCACGCCTGCAAAACAGAGTGGTTGTTTTCAAAAGTCAACTCATCTAGCACTATGTCCGGGTAAGGAATATTCATTTGCACGTTTTCAAGTTCTTCTGGAGAGAGAAGAGACGAGACAGATAAAAACTTGGCATCGTACTCTTCATGGTTGACGTTGAGTGTATCGGAAATGTGCTTCAAGTTATTATATATGTTGAATAGATTGGCATTGTTCAGTGTGGGCAAAACCTTAATCATAATCTTGGGTAATGAGGTCTTTAAGATATGAACATATGGGTAGTTGTATATGGAGTTGACTTGCTGGGAAATGTTAAAGGACTCATGAATCAAAACGTCTATGAATTGGAATATCGTGGACTTGGTATTCAACTCGACCTTAGCATCATCGAGAATGCCCATGATAGCATAGAACAAGTAGTCCTCGCTTTCGAAGTTTTTAAGGGCGAAATGGGTTGCCTTTAGAAGCGCAGGCATCTGAGGCGCCAATGTCTTGAGGATCTGGACGAATTGGGAGCTCGTCTCGTAAGAGTCCATTTTGGTCTGCAGATGTTCGTTTGGTGATGTGTATGAGATATGGATTCAAAATGGCACCAAACACCCGTACACCACACTTTTTCAAAAAAGTAAATCAAGCCAAACAAGTAACATATTACTCCGTTATTTAACTTCTACCTCGAAGTTTTCAGAGATGCAAAGGTGCAGTTTGTGTTTTGGGTAGAGGTATTCAATGAAGCATATTGCTCATTTTATGCTGAGACGCACCATTTGGCTACAATTCGTGTGGGATTCGATTCCAATGTTTTTATAGCAGAATTACCAGCAATATATGTACGTTTGCTGTTCTAAAGGTATCTTGGTTTGCCAGTATGTGGTGGCGAACCCGTACACCATGGATGAACGCTTAAAATTTTTTTATTTCTCACCGCGCAATTCCAAACCACATACTACAACACAATGGGAAAATCATCCAAAGGAAAGGGTGGAAAGAACAGAAGAAAGGGAAAGAACGTGAATGGAGGACAGAAAAGAGAGTTAATCATTACGGAAGAAGGGCAAGAATATGCACAAATCACCAAGATGTTGGGTAACGGTAGACTCGAGGTCAGCTGTTTCGACGGTATCAAGAGAATGGGTCACATTAGAGGAAAATTGAGAAAGAAGGTCTGGATGGGCCAAGGTGACATTATCTTGGTGTGTTTGAGAGACTTCCAAGACGACCAGTGTGATGTCGTGCATAAATATAACTCTGACGAGGCCAGAACATTGAAGAATATGGGTGAGTTGCCAGAAACAGCCAAGATCAACGAAACGGATACGTTTGGTGCTGATGACGAAGAGGAAGTCAATTTCGAGTTCGGAGATGACGACGATGACGAAGAGGACGACGACGAGTTGGATATTGATGACATTTAAGGTTCATCAGCGCATTCTTTACATTCTATTTAATCACAGAGTTAACTGGTTTCGAAACGATTGGACTTGGGTAAATTTTATAGTAGCAAGGGTCTCTCCACTGCACTGCACTCGAACAAGTGTCCGCACAAAAGTAATAAACGTCTACATTAAAGTGCAAAATTGGATATATTGTATTATATTTATAAGATGCAAAAGGTTTAGTTGACCAAAGTAGAGGCAGTGGCAGACTCGTACTTCCAGTTAGGAGGCAAGACGGCGACGGTTCTGTAGTATCTGGCCAATCTGTGGATTCTAGACTCGATCAAAATCAATCTGAACTTGGAGTCCTTGTCCTTTCTGTTTCTCTCCAAGTGCTTTCTGACAGAGACAGCCTTCTTGATCAAGAAGTACAAGTCCTCTGGGATCTCTGGAGCCAAACCGTTGGATTTCAAGATTCTCAAGATCTTGTTACCGGTGACAACCTTAGATTGGGAAACACCGTGGGCATCTCTCAAGAGAACACCAATTTGAGATGGGGTCAAACCCTTTCTGGCGTACTTGACGATTTGCTCAATCACGTCGTCAGAAGACAACTTGAACCAAGATGGAGCGTTTCTCGAGTATGGGATAGCGGAGGATGAAATACCCTTTCCCTGAAAAAGTTAGTATAAATTCCACGTGGAATTCCAGCACAGTATCCAGGCGGGCCTGAAACAACGGATCATTTAGCTGAACTGGCCATAACCACCTTTGACAAAGGAGGCCTGAGCCAACACAAATGAATCATTGTTGGTCTACAAATAGCGGAATCGACCAGTGTGTATCACTTCCCTTGCCCTGTAACCCAAGTCCCATTTAGATGGGGCGAGTGAGTGGAGGCTGCGGAAAGGTATCAAATACCAAGAGCGAAACGAAGAATATCCAGTAATCTTCACTCTTGGCAAGACCCTATTCCTGGGATGTGCACTGGAGCGACCCAAATCACTATCTAACCATACCATGTCTTTACAGAAGAAAGATAATGTCACATACAGATGAATGCATACGACCCATGGCTGCTGATTTTTTTTTGAAGTTGTGAGAAGAAAAATTTAAAAAGGGCGGCTTGATGAGACTATATATGACCTTAAAAGATTTTCACTTTCTAGCCTCGCGCACTACCGAGTCCGATGAGAGCGCGCGACAGTCTGAAATGTTCGCCGTGCCCCAATGTACGCCCTGACGTGCGCGGGTATCGTCATAAAAATCCGAGTGGCTCAATTCAAGAGATCTTCGAAGTCGTCGAAATCTTCCTCGTCGGTAATATCTATTAACCTGAATGTTAGTAATGTGCCACGAGATGCAAAACAAACCTAAGTAGTTAAACTGGAAAAGTTGCCATGTGAAAGCCACTGGCTTTGCCATGTTAGATACATACTGTGAAACACCAGCCTTCTCACGAACCAATTCCACCGCACCTGCATACAACATCTTGGCTTCTTGGCCACAGGTGGGAGGTCTCCAATAAAGTAAAACCAATGGGTTCTTGAGTCTTCCATCAGGTGTTTTCATGGGGTACGAAAGTACAACGTATCTGGGACTATTATCGGGAAGCTCCTCAATCAATTCCTCAAAAGAGCTCACTGGGTCCTCGGATTCCCTCACGATGTAGTTGGAATCTTTCTGAATGCAATCTAGGGTTAGTATGAAAGCTAAGAAGCTGGTGGATGATACATACAAATCACAGCTTGCATGGAGGTAGCTCTCCCGCTGGCAAATCTGAATTTCTGGAGATCAGAAAGCGTGTCCGAGCTGAACGAGTATAACGAAGGGGCCTTTCGTTAGTTCTGACATAAGCAGTGATGAATGGAAACCTGTTCACTTTCTCGCGGATTCAGGTCTTAGCCCAAGTCTTAGCCCCATGTGATAAACAAAGGGTGCATGGGCAGAGTCTACGTACCATTGTACCGTGTGGAGTAGTACGTCCAGTGCGCGAGTGTTAACTGGGGTCAGGTGCGCGCAAGCAAGTACCGAATAAAGCCATAACTCAGAGATACACGGGAATTTTTGAAGGGTAAAATTTTTTATCTGATTCAAAGAATAGCCACCAAATCCTCACTAGAAATATGACCTTCTGACTCGAGCAAGTATTTTTTCCTCTTATTGTTATGGATATGTCACAAGACAGCTGCGAAAAGCAGGCTGCTGGCTGAACAACTCTTCGCACTCTGGAGTCCTAATCGGGCAAGGACATAAACACACGCTAAGTCGCTTAGTTCAAGAAATGTTTTGTGCTAACGCTCACCACTCCAGTCTTCCTTAACAACACTCCCATCAGCAAGGTCCAAACTCAAACAGCGGACCAACCCAAAAACCCAGCTTCTTAATTCCACCACTTTCTGACATTTATTGCAAACACACACATACAACGCCACAATGACAAGAGCACGACTGAGTATACCCATGATTGAGTTCTTGAAAAGTATGTATTCACAACATGACAAACCCTCGTGACCCCCTACTAACCAGCCAGATCGTATATATCTCGGAGCCTATGACTTCGTTCCCGAAGACACAGCAGACTTGGTATACTTCACTGTGGAGGATTCGCTTCCATATAATGCCTTCCATTTGGACTTTGGCCCTTTGCACATTGGCAGTCTTTACAGATTTGCGGTCATTTTACATAACATTTTGAACGAGGAGGGAAACCAAGGCAAGGCAGTCGTCTTCTATAGTTCCACATGCCCTAAGGAAAGAGCTAATGCCGCATGTATACTTGCGTGCTACATGGTGTTGGTTCAATCGTGGGCACCCCATCAGGTGTTGCAGCCCATCTCGCAAGTCGAGGTTCCCTTTCTGCCATTCAGAGACGCCGGTTATTCGTCTGCTGATTTTGAAATCACCATCCAAGATATTATCTACGCATTGTGGAGAGCCAAAGAGAGAGGCATGATTGATTTGACTACCTTCAATTTGGAAGAGTACGAGCAGTACGAGCGCGTGGACCAGGGTGACTTTAACGTCATTTCAAAAGACTTCATTGCATTTGCATCCCCTCAGCAAAGCTCCAGAAAGCCTGGCGCATTGAACGAACCTTTTAAGAAGGTCTTGAGCTATTTCATGAGTAATGACGTGCAATTGGTTGTGAGGCTCAATTCCCATTTATACAATGCCGATGAATTCACGAAGCGCAACATTCAGCACATTGACATGATTTTCGAGGATGGAACTTGCCCTACTTTGGAGTATGTGCACAAGTTTATCGGGGCCGCCGAATGTGTTATTAACAAGGGTGGTAAGATTGCCGTTCACTGTAAAGCTGGCTTGGGGAGAACTGGGTGCCTTATAGGCGCTCATTTAATTTACACTCATGGCTTCACTGCAAATGAGTGCATTGCATATATGAGAATGGTTCGTCCAGGTATGGTGGTGGGACCACAACAACATTGGTTGTATTTGCACCAAAACGACTTCCGTAACTGGAGACACACCATGTGCTTGGACAACCGGCCGGACCCCTTCATCGGGGGACTCTTTTCTTTGGTTCCTTATGAGGAACTCAAGGCCAGACTCAAGCAGGAAGCCAAACAAAAGAGACAACAGCAGCAGCAACAACAGCAGCAACAGATGAACTCGTCGTTCAACACCAACTTTGATTCGTCATTCAATACGCCGATCCGGAGAAGAAAGATCAGTGGGGCACTCGCAAACAAAATCCAGAGTGTTGTTCCAGTGGAGTCGCCAGGACAGCCCAGAAAGTACACCGAGGCCGCTTCACCTATTGGACATGATCTAATAAACAACTCCGACGAAGAGAACAGTGGGGATTTGATGCAAGGAGTGCTAGACTCGTCGACATTAGTGGAGCAAGAAGTTCACAATGCAGACGGTAAGGTGATGTCGCCCAAACGAGATACTAGTGACTGGAGAGCGTTGAGAACCCTTTCTAACACCAACTACAGTCAGCCGTCGTCCTTGACGAAGACGACGACCACCACCACCACAAGAACAGTGAGCACGACCATGACGCTGTCGCCTACGTCGCCCAAAATCCCCAAGTCCCGCTCCAGCAGCAAGGTAAGCGCGGGCATTCTACCTGGAAAGAACGGGACGCGAGTGCACTCTGGCGGAGTCAGAAAGGTCAGTGGAAGGAAATACTGAGGAAGAAGTTTGTCCTCTTTTAGTCACACTAATTGCTAATTTGTAACTCATGCACGTTTATTTAATCCTGATACTCTATTTGCTCAAGATGATACTCTGCGTCTTCCTCATGCTTGAACACAATTGAATCGTGGTCATTGAGGATCACTGTCTGGACGACCAGGTCATCCTCGATGGGAACCCATTCATTCAAATAAGGATTCTCTTTGACCTTAGGAAAAGCAAGATGGATGTCTTCCGGCTTCACTTGTATTCCTTGTCTTTCCCCCGTCTCAATGGGCAGATCCTCGATGTCCAAGCCCCTAGAGGAGTTGATTGCATGAACAAGCTGGTGGGTGAAATAGCTTATTGTCTTGTTGCTGTTGTCGTCAAGACAAAGAGGCACTACATAGCACGAGCGCTTGCGCTTGAACTTGATGATGGTGATTCCCGACAGCAGAGCCTTTTGTTAGTAGAGACCGTAGGGAAATTAGACTTCGAGCCATACATACTTCAACCATGTGGGGAGTAATGTTAGTGTAGAGGAGGCCTGCGCGTTGGCTCACGCGTTGCGAGGTCACGGGCCGAGATGATCTGCATGAGAGTATACATTAGTCAGGAGCTAAAACAGCAGCTGAAAGAGCAGCTAACCCCCCCCCC
>NKZY01000687.1:0-12235 GCA_002374555.1 Metschnikowia mauinuiana | reverse complement strand
ATGTTCAACAATCATTAATACAAGCCCACCGCTTGATATCTTTCATTCATGAGATTATTAACCAAAATGAGATTTTTTGTTTTGCTACTTACCCTTTCTCCTGCTATTTTCTCTGCGCCAACAGATACCGACGCCGCAACCAGGTCTGAAGACTCCGCTCTCATCAACAAAGACCTTGTCTTGGAAGAACTTAAAAAAGCAGTTTCTTTTGAAATTGTGGCTAACCTAACCAATCTTTTAATAACCAATCTTGACGATTTGGCTGAAATCAATGGCTCAGTATTGGAGGACTCGGTGGTTTTACCAAGCGAATTGACGTCTAGCAGCAAGAAAAAAACGAAAAAAAGAGCCACTTGGCGAGCCATAACTAAAGCTGTTAGTCAAGGTTGCAGCGTTGCCATAAAAGGCTTGGATGCTCTTCTACAATGCATCACCCCAGCAGAGGTGCTTGCTATTGTAGAAGGTATGGACATTGCCTTTTAGCAACTTCTTNAAAAAAGAGCCACTTGGCGAGCCATAACTAAAGCTGTTAGTCAAGGTTGCAGCGTTGCCATAAAAGGCTTGGATGCTCTTTTACAATGCATCACCCCAGCAGAGGTGCTTGCTATTGTAGAAGGTATGGACATTGCCTTTTAGCAACTTCTCATATGTTGGTTTATATTGAACTGAATCGAGTGCCATAGTTATCAAATTGTCTTTCTCCCGACAAAAGTTTACGGATCCCCTCCTGCCGTAAAGTCCTCATCCAAACCATCTCGGTTTTAATTTTACCTTCCAAGAATGACGAGCATGTCTATCTTTAGTAGCAATGTATCAAAAATGCTACGATAATATAATCATTCAAGTGAAATGAACAGATTGGACCACTGCCACTCTTGGTAAAAATCATACAGAGTAATCACACTTGCTACTTATATATCAAACACACTTAAATGATCGGCTGAATGCACCTATTTAGGAGGGTATATACCACTCCAGATGCATACTTGTAGATCCAGATCAGTTGTCCATTCGAAGCAATAGACAGAAGTTCTCTGGATTTTTAAAGGAAGGGTATTTTAAATTGGGTTAGCTCCGAATTAAAACCTAAACTGGGAATTTTGGCTACTGTTATGGATTGAGTTCTGGAAAGCAGAGAGGTGTTTTGGTCCAAGGACTGACTATTACTACATGTACTCCTAAGAATTGATATTTCTAATTCCATCTTACTTTGGTTCATGGGTCACCAGCGTTACTGCAGAGCCGGATATTTTGTCGAAAGGCAAGAGGTAGACATCGACCTCGAAGCAAGATAGATTTGCTTGCCGGTAGCTAATTATGCGGTTATTATTGGAAGGATTCCTGCACGAGCGGAGACGATGATTTGCAACTTTTAAATGACGATCCAAAAACAACTTAGTTTTGGGGATAGAAGTACCAAATGCAAATGTATCTTGATAAAAACCCACATAATTAGGGCGATTGGTATTCTTGGTAATAATGTGGCCATCTTCTAGAATAAATTCAATGGGAATGGCCAGAGCGTTTCCATAATACAACATATTAGAGTCGGTTTTTAAATCTTCAAATGTCTTGCCCGCAAGTGGCACTAAAGTTTGATTAATTTTTGCAAAAAAGACCAATGGCAAAGACAAGTTGGCCCATACGATAAATATTCCAAAGGACGCAAGGAGCAATTGAGTTATTATCATTGCTGTCTTTCTAGAAGAGAAATCAAGCTATATTTGTAGAAGTATGGGGAAATGATAACGGTATTAGGTTTTTTGGGAATCACGCATCCTCTCCGAAACAATAACCGTAAAACAATCATCCACTTATCTATGCACACCATTGTTGCACATTTCACCATTTTTGTGGTTTTACGGCAATGATGTTTGTCAAATTAATAATGTGAGATTTTACGAGTGGCTGACTTTTAAACAATTTCTAAACAATTACTTTGACCCAATACCTAAACGATATCACTAGTCTAACGGACTCATTTACTTACGACCAACTCTTTCTTCTCCGTCAATCATCTCCATTAACGTGAACGTTGGCCCTAGTAGAAATCCAAAACTGTCAAGTCTCCACTGGCCAAGTCCAAGAAATCCTTTGTGAGCTGTTCCATGGTAATATTACATACTTGAACTACATAAATGCCGAGTTTAAGACTTTGAAAGAGCTTCGGGTGCGAAAGATAAATTCAGAAACGTGATCATTTCACCACGTCCCCGTATTGTCAAGTCTTCTTGAACCCTCAACCATACACAGTAGGCCGCCAGCAGAGACGTGCTTTATACGAGATAAGCCTTTTCTATACATGAATTTCCATTGTCGTACTATACCTGGCCCGTGCTGCATGGCNCATTTCACCACGTCCCCGTATTGTCAAGTCTTCTTGAACCCTCAACCATACACAGTAGGCCGCCAGCAGAGACGTGCTTTTTACGAGATAAGCCTTTTCTATACATGAATTTCCATTGTCGTACTATACCTGGCCCGTGCTGCATGGCAACCACTGGTCATGTATCCTTTCAATTATGTTTTTTCGTGCAGGTTTAGAGTAATTGATGTAACGATTGAATATATGGCTGGCTAAGGTAACTTATTACCACATTGGTGCCAGCGACATTTTACATGAAAGACGAGCCTTTGCTCGAAGTGGGCGAAACAAGCAGATGATGACCAGGTCGTTGAAAAAAACTTCCACGACCATGTAACTTCTTTCTAGGATTGATTTTAATAATAAAAGCAGCGGTCTCTTATACTAAATAATTCAATTACCCAGTACTCTGAACAGAACTAAAACAGTGCTGAGTGCTCACTAGGAAACTGTTGGTGCAGTTCCTTGANACTTCTTTCTAGGATTGATTTTAATAATAAAAGCAGCGGTCTCTTATACTAAATAATTCAATTACCCAGTACTCTGAACAAAACTAAAACAGTGCTGAGTGCTCACTAGGAAACTGTTGGTGCAGTTCCTTGAAGTTTTTCATGTATTATAATGTCACTAATTGTAGTCAGTACAGCTCTGGGATGACTGTTTGGCACCAGATTATTAAAGAGAGTGGTGGGATATTTGTGTCGTTTCTGGGAAATGTAAAAGATTTGGGAGACGGCGTAAGTTGTGGAATCGTTCCGTTGATTGTAACCGCGTAGTTTAGACTAGAGTAGTTGAGGTGAATGCTTTACGGAGAACACAGCTAGAACTCAATATTCATCAACCAGAGAAATGTGGAATAGCTTAAAACATAGTCTAACATGTATAGCTTTTTAAGTCAATGATTTAGGCTGACGAAATATAAGGATGCATTATACCGCTTCTGACTGGAAGCTTTGGATCGGGCAAATATTGCCCATACTGGGTATGCGTACAGAGTTACTGGACACGCTCGCCTTCCAAAACGTTTCGGTGCTGTCACATGAATATAAGCCTATATCAGGCACGAGTTGTCCCATATTCAAAAATATTATGAGAGCACTTTCTGTCTAATGATCTGTCAAAGAAATTCAGTCGTTGTTCGAACCCTTAAGCCTTGCAATAGGTTTTTTGAAGCTTGTATTAATCACAGCATGGTCAACAGATGACCTAAGGTGACTAGGTAAGTTTTTCATTGGCCAATGAGTATGTTATCCATTCTACGACTTGAGTTTCCCGTTGATGTAAATGTTGCATTTTTCATTAAAATGAAGCATGAAATCTGCAACGTCTAATGGTCCACTTTCCCCATAATAGTGGAGGTTACATGGTTCCCCGTCCGCTTCACTAGACACAAGAGGATTAAATTTAGGAATAGGATACGCGGGCAACCTAGTAGGTCTATCATAAGGAAAAAGATATACCCCCACCTCGAAACAATAATTCTTTCCTTTGGCCCGACTTCCTTGCACACACCCACGTGCTTCGCCACCCATCAAAGTACACAGATATAGCGGGCCAGGTTGTACTTTCCACCCATACTCCAATTTCAAGGACTCAGGATCAATTATTGCACCGAAAATAAAGTCATCTCTGGAAAAGCCCGCGTATTGCTGTACACCATTTTGCATTGTGAAAGCAGAATGGTTCTCTAATGTAAATTCAACTGGGTCGGCTGCCAGGTCCCCATAAGTAAACATGGATGTATTGGAAAACCGTTCCCCAAGAAACTTCGCAGAAAGAGGTTCAGGTGTACCATTGACTCTTGCAAAGAATACCCATGGCAAGTCTGGCTGTGACTCTGCAGTGGCAGCAACAAGGTAGGCGAAGAAGAAAAAAAAATCATTGACTTTTCTTTTGGCGAGAAAAGATACTTATTATATAAATGTATTGTCTTTGAAAGTGCAGTAGGGCACATGAAAATGCCGTGATATTTGTAGGCACGTTACCTAACTCCCAAACTTTTAAGACCTGCGCATGCATTTATTAGAGTGGTCATGGTTTCTGCGGTCTGACTCAACTAACCATAAGTAAACTTTCTATCTCAACGGGCCAAGGATTGATATAGCCAAGCAGTATCCTGTACTTGCCGTAGAAAGAGGTAACTTTCGTATTAGGCTTCCCCCTCCTTAAACAAATGACGGATGTTCTCCATTTTTGTCACTCTCCTCCAAATTGTATTCTGTGATCCAAATAAAGCTCGTTAAAGCCGGGATACCCTCATTGGTATGCGTTTGTTTGAGTCAATTATATTTAATTGTTGTACTGTATCTGGTCCGTGCAGCATGGCCGCGAATGACGAATCCTCTTCCAGACATTTCGGTCGAAAGACAATTGATTTTTCGATGTAAGAATTCAAAATATTGCTGGTATGAATATCACTTGTACGACTACGCCAATGTCTCTTGCCTTTTTCGGAGAAATTATTTGTGCATAGGTCACTTTCAATGTTCATACTTTGATCTATGCATAACTTCATTTGATTTAGTACTTCTGATACCCGCATAGTAGGCATTTCCTTCGGGAATTTTTGAGGGCAAAAAGTTTAGTCTTCACTGTTCAGTTGCTCTAGGCATTCCTAGCTGTTTAGACTTCCTATGTAAAAGTCGACGACAGGCATGAATCAACATTCTCGACGTCGGGACTGCTACTGTCCAATTTATCTACCTTGAATAATAAAATTGCTACTATCTTGGAGTACATAAAAATAATGAGCAACTTCCATAAGTCTTTTGTATTGAGAGTTTGTTGAAATTCATAGTGAGCGATGAAAAAACGGTCTTTCCAACTGTGGTTCCAAGAAAAATTTTACTCCAACAGTCCTGCGTTGTTTATGATTTGGAAAGCATGGAGATTTCAGTGGCTCAGGCACAATATTCTGAAAAAAAGGCAGTGGAGGCCATCACTCCGATAGTTTCGCCGACAATTAAAGCTAAACTTCTTAGTCTCCTGCAATAGTCACAAGTCTTGGCGAATCTATCGTGGCCAAATTCATGCCATATCACACCTTGGGATTCCCATAGATTTCAAATGATATTGGTCATTAATGTATATTGGTGGATTGATAGATTGATGGCTTGTGCTTGTCACAAAAGGCTATTCTCGCCATACACCATCTTTTCAGTACAGGCTATTGAATGGTTCATTTTCACATGCTCTTAAAGACAATGGGTCACTCTTAATGCAGTTTATATGTGGGGTAGGGACCTTCCTTACTATAAATAGTAATCATTGCTTGAAAACCTCCATATTCATCATTTCATATGAAGACTCTTTTATTCCTCTTGACCTTACTTGCCATTACTCCCTCAGCTAAGGTTGGAAGTTTTTTTGTAGCTGAAGTAACTACCTTGAAGCCAATAAATGGCTATCACATCTTTGGGTATCACTGTCTAGCTTTCACATATTATAAGCAATCCATACCCAGTTATACTTTCAGCAATGGCATAATTACTACCGGCACCCAAAACGGAAAGGTCCTTGGAAACGTGAATGGCTATTTCGTCTTTGGAAAACATAATGAGTTGGAACCTTTCAAATTCAAGTTGGATGAAAACTCAAAGGTTGTGAATGTCAATACTCACTTGTGTAGGTTGGCCCTCATGGCGTAGCACGCTGTTTTGTTTTTTACAAGTAAAAATCTTCCCTCCAGATCAACACATTGCTATTACACGGACGTCTACTTCTTGTCTCCTGAAGAAGTGGCAAAACGTGCAGGCTCCTCTAATCAAGGAAAGGGCGAGATAGAGCATGAGCCAGAGTTGACTTCCAACAATACCTGAGAAAATATATAAGAAGATTAATCATTACGGCCCTACTACTTCAAGTCAGGTCTAGAGCAATGTACACTTATTATACCCATGTGGCTGACTCTCTAATCAAGTAAAAGCCAAGTTATCATCCAATTGGTATGCTATTGATAAAAGCCGTTATTTGACGCAAATCTTTACCATTTGAATTCGAAGTGGTGAATTTGTTCTCATTGGTATAGTTTTTTATAAGTAGAAATAATAAACTTGAGTCCTTGAATGGGTCTTTTACATTTAATCATCAAAGAGCGAGCTCAGGCCATAATGGTATTTCTGGTCGTGGTAGGTCTCACATGCTAATGAAGTTCAAGAACTGAATCAATTACATCAAATTATCTGTCAGAGTGCTTACATCAGCATCCAGTATAAAATGTTAAAAATTCAGTGCATTAATATGGCCAAACACCTTGGTAAACGACCAGGATGGAAATCAAGTCTTACAATTAAAGCTGTTCGGTGTGCAAGATAATAGGGAAGCGTATGTTATACTACGAAATCTCACTAGACGATCTGACCTAAATCTTGCTTGAAGCTCCACACTTAGTACAGGTTATGGCAAAGGTCATATTCAAATGCACTTATACAGTTTACCAAGACAATGGAGTACTTTAAATACAATAGGGTTTGTGGGGTCAATTTTATATTTGGTATACGTACCAGTTCTTTACCCATCATAAACCACTAACACATCTTTTGAAGAATCATGAAACAATTTCAATTAGATCTGACCTTGTTCGTCATATTAACTGTGGCATACGCTGCCCTGCACTTTTACGCAAGTACCGATAGTGCCTGGAAAACAATCTATAACGTTGATTATAAGGAACATGATTATCTTTTCATTGGTGGGCCCTCCAAAGAACAGGACACCGAGTTTACATTGGAAAACGGAGTTCTATCTATTGGGGAAGATGAAAACAAAAGAGTATTTGGCTTTGCCAAGAATGGGTTATTAGCTTTTGGTAAGCCTCAAACAATGGACATCATTCACGTTCAATTGAGTGATCACGCGAAGATTTTAAATGTCCATCCGTACTTTTGCAAGTGGACGCACAACACCAGATTCAGCGGCATTTTGAGGAAAGACGACTTTCCTTCCAGTCGAGTAAAATGTATTCCAGTGGACATCTACTTTTTTCCTAATGAGGCCAGAAAGAAGCGAGAGATTGAATATGTGTCAGGCAAAGTGAACGATCATTTAAAATTACTAATTAATACCTTTCTGGAGGAGGCCAGTATGCATGCCAATTCTTTCCCTGTTGAATTGCAGCCACACGCCTCCGAAGACAACTCCAGAGGGGCTACGGTCAACCAAGAGGTATCCCAAACATCCATCAACGCACTGATACGTTCCATTATTGATTTCTGAAAAATAAAATGTTTAAAAGGAAGGACCTAAGATTTAAGCATTCCAGCATGAGTGAGTTATTAATTACCAGAGTTAAAAACCAGAGCGTAAACCTTTAGTGATGTTGCAGTGCTACGCGGCTCTACTGCTGTATTGTATATATTACTTTGGGTAATTTTGTAGGTAATCAATATAAGTGTTTGATTCCTATTTTCTGCGGGAAAAGTTTTTACTTAGCCAAAAAGACGGAATCTACTTATAAAGTGGGAAGATGTTCGCATTTTGGTCTTCAAGGATATCCTACCACAAACCAAAGTCATTCAAAATGTTCAGAAATTTAATGAGACTTATCCGTACCAGAGTAAACTGACTTCTTTTGCATTGAAGCTTATTAAAAGTCATCATTCCCTTCGGTTTATATGAGATAACGCCACTAGTTACCATTAGCTACTTCGTTTTCTCAAAGCCACTTTTCAATACCCACATAAAAAAGAGAGAATGTCAAACAAAAATCTGGGGCCATCATACTGCATCCTGAAGTAAAATCTAAATCACTATAAAAGAGATCATGCTTTGATCCATGCACACTCATTGTGGTACATGATAATTAGCGCCATATACTTCCAATAGCCCGTCCTGCGTAAAAATAGCATATCGGTCATGTAATGAGTTCCATTACATACCGCGGTATGCAGAGAACCAATGTGTGCACCACGTGTCAAACATTCACATGCGTCACTAGCCCTGCCGACAAGTTGCAGCTGCGCACCTCTATTGTCACCCCAGAAAACCCTTCATATACCGAAAAACTTCATTGACGTGAGTATCACACAGTAGGTTAAAATAAATGTCGTGAGATCCTCATTCATATGTTCCCCTTGGTAGGAAATGTTAAAAGCCTCTTATGTCAACTCAAATATCACCTTCGCCAGGTAAATTTTCATGAGCTTGAGAAGGCGTAAAAGCCGGTACGTAGGACCTCGTGCTTGGGTTATAATTTGAGAAGTATATCTCCACCTCGAAACAATACTCAACATCTTGGGCCTCATATACACGCATAATCGCACGCCCTGGGCCATCCATCAAGTTACAAGAGTAAAATGGCCCTTCATGAAGCTTCCAATTTCCATCCAACCTCAATCTAGCACCAGTAACATTAACACCAAACACTAATTCGCCATTGTAAAAACCCAAATATTGTCTTGGTGCTTTTGAAGTATAAGCTACTTTATATTCGTAGTAAAACTCCACCGGATCGACCAACGACTCTCCATAAACCAACAAGTTGACATTATTAAACCGGTCCCCAAGATTCAATCCGGAAAGCGGCTCATACTTGCCTTTGACTTTTGCAAAAAACACCATTGGAAGATTGGCGGAAGCAATAGCAACAAACCAAATAACAATTAAATGGGTGGATTTCATGATGATTCGGATCTTGAACAGACTATCAGGTTTTTATAAACGCAAGGACGTGTGCTTACTACATGCCAAGCGTTAATCTTAAACAATGACGATAAAAGACAGTAGCTATGCACAAATTCTGCATTTTATCATCACTGTATCTATTTAAAATGATCAGCTATTTTCCGCCCCTTTTTATTGTTATGAGTTTAACTCTCGTGGAAACGCCAGGGTAAATAGAAAACGTACAGCTAGTCGTGTAATTTTAATCATTGACTGATGCCTTTTTGGCTCGAACACCCGAGAGTTTGGTATCGGATATTTTCGCAAAGCCATTCTACGGCTGAATCTTCCGTTGATGTTACATCCTCAGTCAAAGTATAGCATAATTCCATAACAGTCACTTGCGCATTTCCCTAGTATAGCAAAGGCTACATGAGTCATCAAACGCCAACAGTGGGTTTACAGGAAAATTCAATTAAGGAATAAAGCGGGGGAAACCTAGTTTCATCATAAGGTCCACCTTGACGCAATTAGTAACATACTTGGCCCGAACTGCGTTCATAATCGTACATGCAGGGCCACCTAAAATGTCATACCGTAGAATTCATTTCTCAACAAGATGTTACATTTTGATCTAATTAAAAGATAGTCCGAGTGACTCCAGGAGATCAAACACAAAAATGTCTCTGGAAAACCTCGCATAACGAATCCATTGATAATAAATGTCACACTCGCCAAAATAGTTATTTAAGGATTCCCCATTGTGACGCATCGTGATACCGAAATTCACATGATAATTAAAGCACACGCAGTAAAGTGGCAGCTGCAGCACTTCAAAAAATCTGGTAAGCAGAACGAGCTTGGCTTCTGTGTATAAATCAAGAGTTAAACCTCCACCCCAAGCCCAACACTATTCAGCCGCACTATTTCATAACTATAAACCGTTGATTTTCGAATTATTTACCCTTAGGTAAGTAATTGCCGTCAAAACCAAGAAAATGACATTCAGTAAAGACTGCTTTAATGATAGAATACTATACATTGTTAACAATGCTTCACTAGCTTCAGCCCATGGTAGTTGACTGACATGAACATGCACAGATCCATTATCTTCCCAAACTCCATAAGTGTTGCACTCTCATTGAATCACTCAATGTATCGCAATGAACCAATACTATCGGCAAACACATTTTGATGTAGAATTATATTTCTTACCCCGATTTTTGCTTCCATAAAACCAAGTAGGAGCTGAAGGAGGCATGATCATGTCGGTGTCTTTATCATAAGGCAAGAAGTAGACGTCCACCGGAAAACAGAAAGAAGCTCTGTTTTCGTCAACTCTGTGGAAAATACCGCGTCCTGGACCACCAAATATTTCGCATGCGTAGAATGGGCTTGCGAGAAGTTTCCATGTATCGTCAAACTTCAAGGTGACGCTAGGGATTTTGGAACCAAGCACTAATTCCCCATTGAGGAATCCCACTGCCTGCCTAATAAAGTTGTGATGAGTATAAGCATGTTTCCTTTCAAAGTTAAACTCCACATGCTTGGCTAATGGATCTCCAAAAATAAACATGCTAGCATTGTCACCCCAATTTCCAAGGAAAAGCTCGCTGAGCGGCTCAAGATCTCCTTCGACTTCCGCGAAAAAGACCCACGGTAACTTAGGGTAATGCCAGGCAGCAACTGAAACGAGGAAAACCACCAAAGAAAAGAGCATCTTCATGAAGAAAGCGGTCCTGGGAGAGGAAAACAAATTGTTTTGTACAGATCTAATGTACACTTTTCGTGTGTCACGCATTCTTCTCGGAACAATAGTAAGAAATCCGTGACCACGTCTGATCCATGCACACTTCCTGCGCAAGGTGTCCCACAGTATTCATTCAGTTACTTTAACCCAATGGTCAGGTCTTATTTAAAACAATAAATAATCAACAATAAACAATCAACTATAAAAAGGAAGTCAAGGTTTCATCAATACTTTACATGAGCCATGTTTCCAGCAGCCAGAGTGAGAAAAATGGCCATGTCACCTATTTCAGCATACTTTCACCGTTTATGTAAACGCCCTTCCTCAAGTTTGTTATTTTCCCGGACTAGTGATAGGCATAGTTCCTGAACCGCATGCAGAGAGTCATTGCTTGCTTGAGGTGGATCTGAAACGGGCTTGGGAATAACGGCAGATTCTGTTTTTTGTTTCAATAAGAGTATCTCCACCTGAAGACAAGTTTTGTTTTCCGAAGGTCTGTGCACAATTAAGCGTACATGTACACCGCTTAAATCCCAGGCCTGGGCCCATGGCAACTATAGAGTTTTCATCCAAATTAAAGTTACCTAGAGATGTTGTCCAAAATTAAAAAATGCTTTGACGCCACCTGGATTCTGTCACATTTCACCTGTATTAGGTATACGTTCCCCATTAATATAAGTGTCACAAGCCCCCTTATAGCCACTCACAAAATTTGCAAGGGTCTCACGTGCACCTTCACCACTGTAGTGAAGCTTGCATGGCACTTCAACGCCATTGAAAAGGTAACCTTTCTCAAACGAAACAGATATGGGATGCACGACAGATTTGGTCACTCGGTCATAAGGCAAGATGTAAACCTCCACCTCAAAACAATATTCAGCTCCCTTGGCTCGACCTCCGTGCATAATCCCGCGTGCTGGACCCCCCATCAAATCACAGGAGTAAAACGGGCCATTAATAAGCCTGTATCTTTTATCCAAATTCAAGGTAGTAGGACGAATTTCATGGCCAAACACGAGTTGGTCTTGGTAAAGCCCCACGTGTTCCTTGTTGGGTTCACGGGTAGAAGCCTGCTTGTCTTTAAAGATAAACTCAGCCGGGGCAGCCTCACTGTCCCCGTGGGAGAAGACGCTCATGCCTTCAAACCGTTGTCCAAGAAACAACCCGGAAAGCGGCTCATACTTGTTATTGATTTTTGCAAAGAAGACCCATGATAATGTTGGGTATGTCCAGGCAGTGGCAGATACAAGCAAGGCCACGATCAATTGAACTATCTTCATGATGATGATATCTGTACTGTTCTAGAGACTCACTTTTTATAGCAACGTCACGCATTGTCTTCGGAACAATAGTATAAAGTCATGATCCATGATTGTTAAATGACTTCAGGAAGGTAGGAACACGTTCTCATTTTCTCGCAATTCCAGCCAGTAGTTGATAAAAGTAAAATTTACAAACACCACCAAAAATCAGAAATATCCGCAATGCAAAACTACCGTGTCCTGTGGTAGAAAAAAAAA
>NKZY01000686.1:0-89051 GCA_002374555.1 Metschnikowia mauinuiana | reverse complement strand
TTCGACAAAACCAAGGATTACAGCAAGGATATCCCCGATCCTCCCGCACCGGAACTTGCCACACCGCCAAAGCCAAAGGAGCCAAAGAAAAACCCCAAGCCTGAGGCACCAACGCATGACCTCGAGCCTAAGATTCCAGAGAATAAGGAGCCAGAGAAAAACCCCAAGCCTGAGGCACCAACGCATGACCTCGAGCCTAAGATTCCAGAGAAGAAGAAGCCAGAGAAAAACCCCAAGCCTGAGGCACCAACGCATGACCTCGAGCCTAAGATTCCAGAGAATAAGGAGCCAGAGAAAACCCCCAAGCCTGAGGCACCAACGCATGACCTCGAGCCTAAGATTCCAGAGAATAAGGAGCCAGAGAAAAACCCCAAGCCTGAGGAGCCCAAACCTAAGAACCCCAAACCTAAGAGCCCCGAGCCCAAGGATTCCGAGCCCAAGGAATCAGAGTCAAAAATGAACGGATCAGGAAAGAAGGTGAGTCCAAAGCCAAATTTCTCTGGATCAGGCACCAATATGAACAGCTCAACCGCATTGGGAACGTCTGGAGCTGAAAAGGAAAAGATGGAAGTTGAAAATGAAAAAGGAAAGATGGGTGATTGCATCTACTGCATCAACAAAAACCATACAGCGGCCGATTCCCAAAAGACAGAGACGGTATGGAAGACCTATACCGACTATACCACTACCTGTACTCAGGCAACCACCGTGACCATCACTGTGTGTGAGCAAGAGTGTGTGCCAACCACCATAAGTGTTAGTTCTGCTACCATTTTGACAGTCACTGGAGTGTGTATTGTTCCTGAACCCACCAAAGCCATGGAAAAGGAAACTCAAGATGGAGTCAAGGATATTAGTGGAAAGGAAAAAAACAGTGAACAGGAGATCAAAAACGGTGGAAAGGAAATAAAAAGTGAAGTTTCAGAAGCTAAAGACGTTGGAGAAAAGGAAAAGAACCACCAGGAGAACGGAGGTTTTAACAATGGACCAGAACCAAAGGTCAAGGCGGAGGAGCCCAAGCCAGGGCAAAAAGAAGACCAGAAACAAGACGTTCAACAGGACAAAGGTTTGGAGTCAAAACCAGCTCAAGCTGATTCCAAGCCTAATCCAGCCGATTCCAAGCCTAATCCAGCCGATTCCAAGCCTAATCCAGCCGATTCCAAGCCTAATCCAGCTGATTCAAACCCAGCTCAAACATCCACCAAGGCCGGGGTCGAAAAGACTCAAAATTCAGACAAAACCGAACCGGTGAGCCAAACACACACACTTGCCGGTGCCACGCCCAAACCAGACGTTTCTCCGTTGATCAATTCCGGATCCAAGAATGCCATTGGCGCATTTCTTGTAGGGTTTGTCGTATTATTGCTTTAGTCAGTAGAAGTAATAATCCAGTCAATAGTCGGCATCAGTGAAGAGTAGAGTCAGTATAAGCATGGAGGACAAAAAACACCACTTCAAAAACACCACTTCAAAAACACCTACCATTGGCTAAGAAATGGTAGGCCCAGAATTCATCAGGCCAGCATGGTTCATCACGTGGGTCTCGGCCAGTTGTTGATCGCCAAGATTCCCAAATGCTCACGAAGATAGCGAATGTGATAGTGAAGAAGTCCAGCAAAACGCCTTCGTTCAGGCCTTTTTGGTCCGGCCCGCCCTAGATGCCCAGTTGCTTCCGCATACCGAATTCCTCCTCAAAGAAATGGAGAAACTTCTCTTCAACTCCTGTATCAACCCTCTTTCGACCATCTGTGACTGTTTGAACCCTCTTTCGACCATCTGTGACTGTTTGAACGGAGAACTTCTTTATGGAGACAAAGTCAGCCGAACAATCCAGAGAATCATTCTGGAAGGTGGGGCATGCCTTAGCCAAGAGTATGCAGGATTTGGGGTTTGTTCCTGAAGCAAGCACGGTTTTGGCCCCGGACCGGATCCTCTCATCGGTGCTTTCTGTTTGTCAAAGCACGTCCAAAAAAACAGCTCTTCCATGAGAGAAGATGTTTTGGTACCTTTCATATCGGATATTGAGTATTCCTGCATACGAATGAAAGTTTATCTTAGGGTGTACTGGTCTGTCTGTAAAGTAACACTAGGAAATGGCTATTTCCCCCGTAAACCCTATGAGCGGGACCTCCTTCTTATATAGTCCGGTGGCTCCCTATGGCTCCTGCACGTAAAAGTCCAAGACCTGTTTCATCTGGACCCACTTATATGCACACTCCGATGTACTGCATACCCACGTTCAACAGTTTTAAATCCAGAGTAGCCATAGAAATCGCCAACTTGAATGATTTTAGATTCATGATTCAAAACATTTCATCAATCGACCTTATTTGATTTTATTTCAAAAAGCACTTTCTTCAATTCCAGCCTTGGACTCTAGCAGAAAAAAAAAAAAAAAAAAAAAAAAAAAAAAACTAGCAGAAAAAGATAATTAAAGAATAAACCTACGTGCATCGCCATTGGATGCTTGAAGTTACATTGTCAGACTCTCCATATACAGGTCTCCATTACACGAGTTTCGAGCCCGTTTTCAAGGTGTCTGAGGTCTCGCGACGCTGGAAACTGAGCAAAATGTCCCAAAATGCGCTGGAGGGACTGTTTTCAATGAAGGAGATGCGGGAAACGCTCCAGAAATCGATTTCCGTCCGGTCGGCACTGGAAAGTGCTGTTGATGATGACGATTTCGAGCTCGTTACCCGCAGGAAAAGAGACGATCCAAGGAGAAGCCTGGAGAAGGACATGAAGGTGGGAGAAAAGTTGGGTAGCTCCCTTCTGGAAGAATCAGAAAAAGAGAAGACTTGTGCCCACGGGCTCCCTAGCCGAGGGAATAGATAAGGGGAATATATAAGAGGCGACGAAGTCGTCTCTTATATCGAAACAGCTCGGTTAAGGAGAGGAAATAGTGATTTCCTAGTATTAGTTTTCAGACAGACCAGTACACCCCAAGACTGACGTGGTACTGAAGTGCCACGGTGACTAGAGTGTTAGAAACCAATTTCGTAATACTTCCAGCTTATGAACTAACCAAGGGTTAAAGCGCAACAAATCCACTTTTCTTTTATACCGCAACAAATCCACTTTTCTTTTATACCGCAACAAATCCACTTTTCTTTTATACCGGAACAAATCCACTTTTCTTTTATACCGGAACAAATCCACTTTTCTTTTATACCGGAACAAATCCACTTTTCTTTTATACCGGAACAGTGGGATGAAAATGGCTTTGAACAGTTTTTTTCTTTCATTTAGCTTTTGTAAACCATCTCAAATCAACTGAGCATTTCAGAGCACTCGTTCCCAAATCAAAACATCCTAGCATTGTATTTACTACACTTGATAGTGAAAGTGTAGTCGAGTAGTCGAGTAGTTAAGCGTGGACGGTCGATTCTGTTGCGCGTTTATATAAACGCGATCATAATCTGGCACGTGAGTCTCATTGGCTTCCAATAACGCAAAGAAGTAGGGAACTTCTGTAGTCATTTCTTTGCTTGTATTATTGTTTGGGTTCTCCATCGAACATCATTGAGATCTTAAAGGACAAGAGTCTTCGTTACTCCGAGAGGAATCTTTTCGCCTCTGCTTTGCATTCGAGATTGCCACCAAAGTTGGATGAAAGATTGTCTGCTGACTTCCCACCTTTATATCCAACTGGCTGGCCTGGATCCGTCGGAGAATAGTTCAAGGTAGAGAAAAGTATAATTGCGCTGTTAAAAAAACTGGGGGGATCGCATATTTATATACCGCGAAAACAGGCGGTTTTGTGGCGGCACAAATATGAAACGCGCGGGGGGTGCGAATATAAATTGCAGCCAAATCCGCTCCTCAATACTTCCACCCTCTTTTTTCACCACCCTCTTTTTTCAACACCACCCGGCAGCTTTTATTTCTCATGCGTGATTCTATCAGAGGGCTGTCATTGGCCTTGCCCCCTTCGTGACTGACTGCGTGAGGGGTCGCCCCTTCATCGGAGTCATCGCCCCTTCGTCGGAGTCATGGCCCCTTCGTGGCCGACTCTGCGTGAGGGAATATTATCAGAGATCATTCATTGGTTCCAGATATTCCACTGGTCGGCTTTATATCCAAGAGTGGTGAATACCTCCGTGTTTCACCTGTATCTCCGCATTCTGAACTGAGAAGTACATTCTCCTCTTCTTGAGTTTCAGTATCCTGTACATATGAGACGTGCGAGTCTCATATGTTCAACAGATTCGGGTGCTGCTTGTGTGCAGTACCACACATTTAAAGAGAGAAAATTGCAAAAATTGACCCACAATAAAATGAAACAATCCATAAAAAACCACAAAGTTTCATTCAAACGTATTCGGTAAGCTTATATCCGAAAGCTTTCATGAAAAGAATGTGGTTTTGATTTTTGGAGGTGGCTCTAAACCATTTGCAATTATTTTGTCCTTCTCTCCAAATCTGAAAAAATGCTGCATACAATCAAAATTCCTCTGTAAGAATGTAGCTATATATTGAACCAGCTAATGATAACATGTCACCTATAAAATTTAAAGAAAATACTAAACTACCTGATAGACCAGTACTCCCTAAGATCCATAAGATATTGAACTATAAGCTCAGTAAGAATCAGAGCGTTAGCTATAGCTATAGTGGTTGATATGTCGCGGGACTTATATACAGGATATACGTTATATACAGGATACACTGTTTATGCAGTACCACCGGGCTCAAAACTCACTCCTCCCCATTTTTTCCCTCTTATCCATACCATGATATATGTATAGTGTAATACGGTTTAGATAGAACTGGAATTCGTGGTACTAGTAATGGCTAATCTATATCATCATCAATATCAACTTTAATAAAAATATCAATATCAACAATCAAAATATCAATATCAACAATCAAAATATCATCAACCTTTCGATCGATCAATACCGATCTGTATAACTGATGGTCAATGATTTGCTTGTATCCATTCGAAGCTTCCTTAAAGCCTTTCAATACTTTTAGTATCGGCGAGTCTTGGGCAATGCACGCTCAATCCCAATGGTAGTGTAGCCACCGTGGGTCTAACAATCAACATGAACGGATATCGATGTATGACAATCAATATATATTCAATATAGATCATGATGACCATTGTCTCCAAAAAAAAAAAACATCAATCAAGATATCAATCACATCAATGAAGATATCACATCACATCATATCAAGATATCAAGCGAGATATCACATCAATCACATCAAGCAAGATATCACATCGATCACATCAAATCAATGGATCACATCTTAATGAAGATATCAATCCATATCAATCCACATCAATCACAGATCTATCAGGATATCAAACACATCAATCAGGATATCAATCAGGATATCAATCAGGATATCAAATCAATGAATCACATGTTAATGAAGATATCAATCAAGACATCAATGAATCCATGAGGACGATGTGGATCAGCGAATGACAAAAGCGGCGGAAGCCACGCCGAGGGCGCCGACGGCACACCACCAGAGACGGTCGAACATGGGGTTGGAAGTATCCCTAATGGCATTTGTCCTATACTGGTTTTCCAAGGAGCGCTTGACTCTTCTGCGCAAGGAGGTGGAGGTTTCCAGGGCCTTATCCGTTGGGTTCAACGCATTGGTGGGCAACATCATGGGCGGTCTGTAGGCCAAGTATAACGGCTGCATTGGAGTGCCGTCAAACTCATAGATCTGGAGCTGGTACCGGCCATGGTAGGCGGACACCTGCACCTGGTACTTCTCGAACCAGGTGGGCTGCACATAGCGCACGTAGCTCGCGTGGTTGGTTTCCAGTCCACAAGGGTCGCTCAACAATTGACGACCATCCACTGCAATGGGGCTGAGCACCACACTGCCATTGGCCAACACCTCATACTTACCATGCTGATAAGTAATGGAAGCGATTGCGCACGAGTGGTTTTGCGAGTTGGACGTGATCCGGTACAACGCCTCCTCGAAATAGCCATCTTTGGTGAACGAATACGAGATCCCAGGGAGCGCCGGCTCGATCAAGAGCTCGTCCACGGGGTCGTAAAAACCGGGGCCCGTGAATACGGTGTTGGACTTGGACAGCCACGTGCCCTCCAACTCGTCCATGGGGGCGGCGGCGCTTAGCTGTAGGAGGGGGAGGAGAAGCGCAAGGAGCATGGAGAATGTGTGGAACATGCTGTTGCTTTAAAGGAGGAAGAAGGTGTTTTTAGAAACTGGGCTGTGAGGCGCGCTCTGCTTCGCCAATGTACACCGGTACACCGCGCTGTATATGCAGGGGTGCGCTCCCCTTTCCAACCGAGACACCCAACCAAAACATCCGTACACATGCGGGTGCACGTGCAACATCACGTGCATGTGCACGTGATACGGGGGCACGCTGCATTGCGCAAGCCGTATAGAAACATCCGTACACCAGAGTCAATATAAATACTCACCCACCACAATATCCGTACACACATGGTGTACGCCCCAACCAGGCAAAATTCCAGCTCCCAAAGTTTCCTCATATGCTGACCTTGCAGTGTTGGCGGTTTCGGAGTTGTCGGTGTCAAGTGGGAGGGGGGCCACTACCTGCAGTACGCGTGCATTATCAATGTAGCCGTTTCTTTTTTTTTTCTTCACGTCCTGCACACAAGGTGTGCTGTCACCTCACGCCTCCGTTTCCCGCACCGCCTTCTTGCCTTCCTGCCTTCCTTTTCGCAGCCTCCTGTAACTGCACGCCCTTCTTTCTTTCTCCAAGAAAATGTGGGCCAAATCCCAAATCTTTCCCAACACGGCCGATCCATCATCAAGATCCCCCCACAGTTGATGCGGCTGCAAGTCGACACCAGCAGATCCAGGACAATGGGTACAATGAAGGAGCCTAACCCTTAAACCTTTGCCGCCGCACATTTGCCTTGTCCCATTCATCTTGGGAGATCCAGGGAGGCGAAGCGCTGGTCCGGGCCTTGACTTGAGGTGTTTCGATGTTACAGCCTCATTCAGGGGTGTTTCAGGGGTGTTTCAGGGGTGATGGGAGGAGAATTCTCCCTGAATCCAGGCCCATTTCAAACCATTGTGTCCCCTTGTTCAAGGATCAACCTTGTATGCAGCCAAATCGTCCAGAATGTTAGGCGTCGTGTCGTCAGAATGTTAGGCGTCGTGTCGTCAGAATGTTATGTCGTCGTGTCGTCGTGGCGTCGTGTCGTCGTGTCGTCGTGTCGTCATGTCGTCGTGTCGCGTGGTCCTTAATACCGTTTACCGTCAAACACACGCCAACCATGTCGTCACCGTTGCCACCGTTGTGTCGTCTGTTTGGGCTGCATCTGCCGCCCTCAGCGTGTACGGTGGGGGTGTTACCCTTGGCATCACGGACGTTTAGGTGCCGGACCGAGATTTGGGCATGCGAAGCCGGCATACGGGGCGCCCATTTGCAACTGTCAAAGTCATGGCTCCTAATCTTGGTCCGGTCGGATCCGAAGTGATAACCCGTTTTGGGAACTCGGGTGGAGGAAGAGGCCTTGGCGAGCGTCAGGAATTGGAGAAGCGGAAAGGCACCGCTCCTGCACACACGGTGCTCCTGCACACACACCGCTCCTTACACACACACCGCTCCAGGTGTGCGATCCGGTGCAAATTACGGTCCTCGGCGCATCTCTCAGGCTCCACAATAACGCCATCTGCAGGCCCCGACGTGCGCAGCATATGTGCACGTCTCATGCCTGATCATTGGCGCAATGCATAGCCTATGCATCCTCCCACCTCTTTGACCCGCCGGGCGCCGGGACCTGCAGAAAACTCGTGCTTACCACACGAAAAACCCCGGCACAAACATTCCGATCCTCGAGTCATGTGTGTATGTGTGCATCGAGCGAATGTGCATGGTTATGCATCTAGCTGGGCTGCCGGATTTGCTCTTTGGCGAATGCTCTCTTTGGCGAATAATTAGTACTTTGGAATTTATCTTTGAATGTGCATTGGAGGTACATTGACAAAATAGTCAAGTGGTTGTTTTGAATTTCCTGGTTTGAATTTCCTGGTTTTAAATTTCCTGGTTTTGAATTTCCAGTCATTTGATCTTTCCATTTACTTGTTCTTGTTTTCGTGGATTCAAATACTAGGAGACCAGGAATCCGTGTTCTTGGCCGAGACGAATCGATAATCCCAATGAACAACTTGGTGGCCTGGAATCCTCTTTCCTTGAATTTCTGGCCAGAATTTTAAAAAGGCTTGGACGAGGCAAAGACGAAACTTTGTCAAGAGGTCAAGAGGTCAAGACTATTTCAAGAGGGTCAGACTGTCAAGACTAAAGCAAGATTATCCTTTATTGATTCGTTTGTGGCCCTGCATAAAAAGGCCAGTGGTTTCCCAGAACGACAAACGGCAGAGATGTTTGATGCAGACCCAAGTCAATGGAGAAAAGGTAATGAACGGATTCAAGGAATTGAGGTTTTTGGAGAATGGAGGTGTCTCGGGGAAAAAATAAAGGATTCGGGGAATTGGAGGTGTTTCGGGGAATGGAGGTGGAAATGGAAGTGGAAATGGAGGGTTTCGGAGAATGAAGAACTTGAATCATTCAATTGTGGGAAACTGAAACCGAGTTCTGATTGAATGAAAGAAGCCGGTGAATCCGTGGCTTCAAAATGGAAAATGGAAAAAGGTCATGATGGTAAAGAGTGGGAAAAGACTCTAAAAACTCAAGAAAGTACTTCATGACTCCATTCCTCTTTTTTTCTGAGTCTGCCTGCTCTGGACTGGTTTCCAAAAAAAAGGAAAGAAAAAAAAAACCCATTCCAATTTCCAATTTCCAATTTCAAATTTCAAATTCCAAATTCCTGGGCTTCATGATGAGCTGACGAGTTGGAAAGCAATTTTCAAATGATGGAGGAATCAGAATTGAATGGTTCCAAAAGAGGATGATTCCAAAAGAGGATGGACCCAAAGAGAATGGATTTAATTTCTCTTTAAGTTGATTGGACTGACTGTTGAAGATACCCTTGATGAGTTTTTGGGATTGAAGGAGTCAATGCATTTTTTAATGAACAGAATGATTGGAGGTTTAGTTTGGATGGAATTGGAATCGTTGAAAAATGTCCAGAACAGTGTTTATGGCCTGTATATAAGCACTGTCCTGTATATAAAGACATGTTCTGCATATCATTTAGGACGACAACCATCAATTGTATAATAAACATAGTATAATCCTTTCAGATATACATGTTAAGGGTCTCCATGAGTTTGAGACTATTTCAAGCAGGAAATTTCAAATCCACTGGGGTAGTTCCGGGGATATGCAGTTCCGGGCCACTTGAATACCTTTTTTCCCTGCCAAAACGTTATTATGGGTTTGTCTTTATGGGTTTGTCTGGAAGGTCTGATGTAGATGATTTGACTAGGAGCCGAGTATGGAAATCTGGAGAGTCGTTTAGTATGCAGTGCCACAGTCTATAGTGGACAGTTCCAGACAGTAAACACGCCGTGGTTCCCTAGACATTTTCTGGTTATGCTGAAGAGACAGCAGTCAAAATGGCTTGATAGCACAGTTACCCACAGGATCCATGTATGGCCATCCCGAAGGCCAATGGAAAAAAGCTTTTGATCAACCACAGCAATAACTCACAGTATTACTGGTTGGATTATACTGCACGTCAATCATTCAATCATTCAATCATTCAATCATGTTAATAATGTTCCAATCGGCTTTTTAACCCATTGACAATTGAATTAATTCTGGTTCATGGTGGAGTCTGTTGAAGGTGGAGCCTTGGGAGTCTTGACACTGCACGTGCTTGTGGTTGCATGCAGTGCAGCCGGATGAAAAGGTTGGGCATTGTTATGGAAAGAACAATCCTAGACGAAACCCTCGTCAACGATGATCTTAGTCTCGTCAATCTCGGGCCTTTTCCCGAGCCTTTTCATGAGTGGAGGGTGTATAAAGGCGACCCCGTCCTGTTCATGTATATAAGGCGACTTTAACGCTTTGAATGTCAGAGTATCAGCCGAGAACCGCCTCAGCTCGAAAAAGAGAATTGCGGTTCTCTTAGTATTGGTTCAGAGAGACCAGAATAATGGTCCTTGAGTTATCTTGTAACATTAAAGAATCATGTCTAAATCTCAAATTGCTCTGATGTTCAAAATAAGCTTCTAAGAATGTCCATGTTCAAGTTTTGTTTATCTTATTGTTCATGGCCTTGTAGCTTGTAAAAGGGGAAGTAGGGGAGAAAAGGGGAAGTAGAGGAAAAAAAGGGGAAGTAGAGGGGGGAAAAAGAGGGAAAGAAAAGAAGGCGATACGTCCCCTTTTATATTTCTCAGGGGCGAATCTGAAACAAGTAGTTTACAAAAACGATTAGGGGGCGCATATCGTCTGAGATATAAAAAGACGCATTCCCCCCGTTTTTTTTTTGCAGCAAAAATGCGTCAGGTGCGCGCTGGCAAAAGCCACCTAATCCGCAGCCTCACTCCACAAGAGACAACCTCAATCCTGGAAAACGTTTATTTTATTATAGCTCTTTGGAGCAGTCCTTTTTGGAACAGTTTTTGATATAAAAAAGGAAGAGTTCCCGGTTTCAAAAGTGTGGAGGGGACGACTGACGGTGCACACTTCCTGGGGTATCAGAGACCAATTACATGCTACTTTTTTTCCTGGTACAACGTTCAACAATGGTATCAAGGAAGGGCATAGTTTAAAGAGCTTGGCGAAGTCCATTGATGTTGAGGCGATTTTCTCCGCTTTTCGCCCTTTCTTGGGTGAGACTAACAGCTAGACACAGACTACGATGATTGATAATTGATGATTCAGTTTATGCCAATGCTTGTGGCCACGAAACAACTCAAGTCATAACAAGTCGGCTTAGTCTACTGGCCTTGTCTACCATTCCATTGTACTAGTCAGTCTACTCGGCCCTCCAGTCCATTTAATCCAGTCAGTCATTCAGTCAATCTATCCAGCCACTCACCAGTCCCTTCAGTCAGTCCCTTCTTCCAGTTCCCTTCTGCTTGGTCCTGGTCCATGATCATCTACTTTGTCCTCTGACTTGGCGCCCCTGGTCTACTGTCCCGTCTAATTGGTCACTTCTGGGGTCCAGTCCAATCCACTGTGCTATCTCCACCCAATCCTCCTGGTCTACTTTAACCTGGTCTAGCTATACAGACCAAAAGCTGTGTCTGTTTCAAATTCTTGGCCAACATCTCCAGTCAAACTCAAGTCAAACTCAAAATGGTTGTTCGGCTATACTTTCCCGTTTATCGTTCCTGTGTTGAATGGAGTCAAGAAATCGTGACTGATGTGACCACGAGCCCAGCCCAATTTCTTTGCCTAGAAAAGCCTTGCCTCGGCTCAACTGGTGCTCTGGTACTACTTCAGGATTTGATGGCGATGGCTCAACGAACAGCCTAGTGCTGTTGGATCTTCCAAATACGAGTTGGATCTTCCAAATACGAATTTAATCGGTCTTGAATCCGAAATGGGACTGCTGCTCAACACTCTGATGGAACCTTGAAATTGACTAGAATGGACTTTGACTGATGAATGGTTATTAACTGTTGGTGGATCTGATTCGATGTATGGAGTGTGGCATCTCCATAGATCACGTAACGATCTAAACAACAGACCGAAACATTCTGGGAATGTGATTTCCTAATTGGGAAATGGAAAAAGAGCTTTTAGGACTCACCCAAAGATCTATAATTGGACAATTACGTTTCGGGGGCCTAATTGGTACCGGAAAAACCACCATTCCTGCATATAACCACACCACCATAATACTTTAATCTGACCGTAATCATCTGCTATTCAATACTAAAAGACAGTAGACTATCATAATGGTAGTGCAGAGTACATTACTATGCTGCCCAGATTGATATACCCTTAGAACCCGTGCACCACGCTATATACAGGAAAACATACAACATCACGAGTCTCTACCAAAAAAACACCTTATGAAGTTCTAATTTAATGTACCGATTTCTGATGTGATATTGATGCGGAGCTATGAATCTAATCCGCCACACAAGCAAGCAACCCCCGGATATTAGGAAGTCAGATTGAGCACGGGAACGATGCTTTTGCCAGGTGGAGACAAAAAAAAACTTTTGCCAGGTGGAGAAAAAAAAAAGCCTAAAAGCGCCTGATTTTCTCTTGGAGTTTAATGTCGCCCGTTTCGCTGGACGGCGATTGGAGCCCGATGGACGGGCGGTCATGGTCAAAAATGTCCATATCCTTGGACGAAGTGCTGGACTTGATGCTCAGGTGACTGCCGTTGGATCGGCTGTAAAAGACACACGTGGGGTGACTTAGAGGGGGGTAATGGTGGGAGTGGGAGTGGGCGGGGTCGAGCGATGGTTTGGGGGCTTCGAACTTCCGCCCAGCATGCTGACTGCCGGCGTCGGCGAACTTGGCGCCCGGTCGAGAGTACTGGCTTTTGGGTGTACCTTCGAACGTGCCATAAGTGTAGTTGGATGCGGGGTATTCGGAGAACACTGACTTGGAGTAGTCAGACTTGTACTCTTTGGAAAACTCCTTGTACTCTTTGGAAAACTCCTTGTATTCTTTGGGGCTTTCCTTGTATTCTTCTGGAGACTTGTATTCCTTTGGAAACTCCTTGTAGAGCGTGGACTCGGGCGTGGGCACCTTGTATGTGGAGCTGGACAAGAGCGACACCATCAGCTGGGGTCCTCTAGTGTTGAAGTATTGGAGAAGGTATGCTGGGGCGTTGACGATGGCCTCGGTCAAGGCCGTCTTGATCTCATCGTAGTGGTTGTAGTTGACCACGTTCTCGTCGAGAATAATGGAATGGTTCAATGTCTGGAACCGGGAGTCCAGCTCGTGCAACGAAAGCGTATTGTTAATCAAGTCCACAATCACCTTGGCCATCTCCAACACGTCGTACTTGATGAGGTCGTACAGGTAGCATGCGGCGTACGCCATGAACCGTTTAATGTGGTAGAACTCCATGAGCTTTGTTTCCAACGGCGAGTCCACCGTGATCTTGAGCTCCTGCGCCACCGTCAAGTACTCATCAATAGAAGGGTCATGGAGCTTCCAGTCCAACGCACTCATAATGTGCATTTCCATCTGGTTGAACATCTTGGCGTCGTAGTTGCATCTAGAGCCACAGAGCTTGATCATCTCGCGGAGCTTGGGCAAGCGGTACCGTTCGGTAGGATCCTGGAACCGAGCGCCTCCACCATAGCCCAAGTCCAGAATCGTCCGTACGGAAGCATCATGACGATCGCTCAGGAAATTAGCAAAGTGGTTGTTGCCGCCCTGCACCTTGGCTGCGATCCAAAGGCACGTGGTGATGATCAACTGTGCTTGATCCAACAAAACCACCCGCTTCAGGCAGTAGCGGTCAAAGAAACGAACGGCCCGGCAAAACACAAACGGCAAGATCTTCAAGCGCACCAGCATCTTCATGAGAAAGTCCACGAGTTTATAGCGCACCACCGAGTTGATGTAAGGTTGGTTTGCAATGAGCTGGACATTGGGCTTGGCTACATCCAGCGCAGCCTTCATGGTATGGAAGATCTCGTCTCGGTATTCATGGATGGCGGTTTCATGGCACCGCACCTCCGTTTTATAAATGCCGTAAGGATATTTGTATTGATGAATCGTGACATTCTCGTTTTTGAACGTGCAATGGATCTTGTGCATTCCGAAGCAGTGGCGGGGACGTGGTTAAGGAGAAAGGGAAATTAAAGTCAATGTAGTAGTCGAGCTACAAAAAACTGAATCAACAAGCCCGATATCAATGGTCTGATATCAGCTTCCAAAGTCAATGAGGAAGATGCAAACAAGGTGAAGTTCAACGGAGTAAAAGGGACCCAATGAAGAATGATATTTCTTAGATCCAAGAAACTAGGAAGTCAAGAAACCAAGAAAGCTAGTGATGCAGGGGCTGTAGAACCGATCAATAGTATGAGGAGGTAAGGATTAGACGGACAAGCTAGTTCCGGATATAAACAGAACAGTTTGGGGAGACCGGGAAAAAGAGGACAAGGGTGGGAAGAAGGAAGGACGTCAAAGCAGGTTATACAAAGGGCGAGGGCGGCCTATATATATGACGGCAGCAGATAGATTAGGCATGAAAAAGGTGGGAAAATGGTCCTTCGTATAACAGGGTCTGTTATGCAAGCAGGCGCTCATGCACCCATTCCAGGAACAGCGTGCAGAATTTAAGTTTCTGCGGCCGCACTGTGTGCAGGCCCCACAGCTTGTGCGCTCCATCTAGGCGCCATGCAAAGGGAAAACACATAGACGAGTAATGCATGGCCTGCAGACAGTCGCCTGCTAAATTCTCCGCGACCGCCCCTTTTCCTTGTGTAAAATCTGCTTGGTGTGGATCGCCTGACTTCCCACAGCCGCCTGCTTTAAGCCGTGCGGCGGAGCTCGAGAAGCACTGCCCTAGTTAACCGTGGCAAAGCTTAATTTCTTGTTTAAGGAAAACTGCAAAATCACAACAAACTTTCGTCATGTTAAGATTTGGCCAATCTCGTCTCGTCAAAGTGGGGGGTGATGGTGAGGTTAGGGCGGGCGGGTGTGTTCCAAAATTGGGGAAGACACGCAGTGGTTGTGAATATGGGAGCTGGCATGGTAGTAGTTAGTGGAGGAGGCCAGAGGTGGTGGGATTACTGTATTTAGCGTTAAAAATAACAGCGCATATTTGTATACTCGAAGCAGAGCTAAAACATGGACAAGCAGAATTGGGCACCGCTGCATCCTAGTTTGGCCAAGGTCCTGCAAGGCCGATCCCTCGGAAATGGGCTATGTGCGCGCAGGGGACCCACCTGGGCAGCGGCATTTGTCGTGCTGCAGACGCACGTGGCGGCGCGGTGTGTGCAGTACGCCCTCGGTCCACCTTCCTTCACCCCCAAACAGCGCAGCGCAGCACAGGACAGGACAGCACAGGACAGGACAGCACATAACAGCACAGCACATAACAGCACAGTACAGCACAGTACAGTACAGTACAGCACAGCAACGCAGTGCTGCTGCGTTGCTCCACAATGGAGGCTGGGGCCGCGGGCAAAGGCGCTACTCACTGCCTAGTTGATCCGATTCTTATTGTTTTACTTTTCTTGACCTGCTCCTCCTCACTCCTTACTATTATGTTTCAGGGATCGTCCGGGGCCTCCATGCTACATTACATGCATTATACCCATACAAACCCCCATTCGGCCCACCAAGCCAAGCCATAGAAACCTTTTTCGTCCAAGCTTTTTGCTTCTTAGTCTAAACAATACATCAATAGCATCCATGCCTTTTTGGGAAGCCTATTCTTAAGATCGTAGATAAACACCATCTGCCGCCAGATTAGTCGTGTGGCGTGATGAGTATGTTTTTCCGCCGGCTATGTTTCAGAACACTGGCTTTTGCGCTGGCACTTGCGCTTGCTTGCTTACAAATTATGCCATGCACTGTTGCGAAACCGGCCGCTTGGCTGCGTGGTGTTTCAGCGTGCGCCCCTTGAAACGTGCGAATCCCCCCTCCGCCTCCTTATATAAGTATCTGTAGTTTTGCATGTTTTTGGAGAAATCCCCATGGCGGAGTTCATTGTTGGTGGTGCTGGCTACTAGGAAACCCGAAAGGGATGGTTGTTTTTGTGGTTCTTTTGTGAGGGGTGGGTGGCTGAGCCTGACCAACCCATTGGTTTCAATGGTTGCGAATCGTCCTACCCTCTCTTCGGGTGTACATGGTCCCGATGGTACCAGAATGTGACCCGAACGAACCACACGAATTAGCCACGCTTCGAGCTCGGGAATTCCGGGACATGCCACAAATTTACAGAGTGTGTGCCACAGTGACACTTTCCCCCCAGCCCGATGGTCGGCGGTGCTCATGGTGGTCATGCAAGAAAACAATGGCGAGCGAATCCAAACAAGAAACAGGCCTTAATGCAATAGAAGATACTATGCGGGATTCGGACGCCTGACTCGGAGCCATCGAGGTCACACCTCAGAAAATCGTGGCCGAAAACCAGAGAATGGAGGAAACTTTGGGCGTGGAAAAGTGGGTTTTTGGAATAGAGGGGGAAGAGTGGGGTGGGGGGAACACGGCGTTACGAGAAATGGTGGGAACAGAGCGGGAAACGGCGAGTGGGGTGGGTGGGCAAAGTGCAGAGGAAAGTCAAAGCTTAGAGGTCAAAGAATAAAAGAAACAATGGGCGAATCGAAAACAGAAAAAAAAAAGAGAGCAGGAACAATGGGCCAAAAAAAGGCAAAATAACACAGAAACAAAGCATGCCACAATGGGCAGAGTATCGGGGGCATCATCGAAGAATTGACACGAATCAAACTTTATTTTAAGGTCCTGCATGCTGGGCCCACCAATAGAGTTTCAACCACGTGAGGCACAAACCTTTGATATTTTAAGCTTCATTCACGGCATTCAACTCCAAATTCCTACCGACAAAGCTTTACAAGGGCAAGAACTAACGGGTTTTGGTCCCCCATTGATCCACGACTTCCGCATGGAACGAACCTTGTGCATGCCAGCAGAATGTGGTAGCGCAATCTCGTCAATAGACGTGAATGTGGAAAGTTAAAAACAAACTTCCGAGTGTGTCGTCTAGAAGCCAATTCCACAGCTAATGACTTTACGGGGCCAAATCAAAGCAAGCGTCCAATGCACCCACATTCCAATTTGGTCATTCATTCCGGTGGTTCATTCCGGTGGTTCATTCCGGTGGTTCATTCCGGTGGTTCATTCCGGTGATTCATTCCGGTGGTTCATTCCGGTGGTTCATTCCGGTGGTTCATTCCGGTGGTTCATTCCGGTGGTTCATTCCGGTGGTTCATTCCGGTGGTTCATTTCGCCAGTGATGAGTCGTTTAACCATAAGCTTCATTCTGCAATCCACATTGAGCATTTATCCTTCAGAGCATTTATCTTTCAGAAAGCTAAAAAAAGCATTCGGCACATTCCTTCAGCAATGAAATCAAAATAGACTATTTCTATGAAAGTGGCTGAGAATGAGACATTCAACCAGTGGTCCAACAATCCGTGGTCCAACAATCAAGGACCAGTGCCCCCCCCTCCCCCCCCCTCCCGCTTCAGTGGCTCAGAATCAGGGATACCACAAAAAACACCTCACTTCCAAAGAGGTGATGGTCTGCGTCACGGGATCCATGTGTGGTCATGTTGTCTATTGTTAGTGCGATCTTGGCGGTGCGGTGGCATAGGCGCGCGGCAAAGACTTTAGCGCTAGTGCTTTCACGAGGAAAAAAGCTTGCGCGTGGCACATGAGGCCCGCCTCTTCTATGCAGAGGGGCCCACGCTCGGATAAGCCTACCCCAGCCCCCTCGGCCCCTTACCCGAGGTGCATTGCTTGGAGCCAGCACCAGCTCTCATGGACCCACAGGCCCGTTTATACAGGCACCGTGACTACTCTTGGCCGGGCCATTAGCCTTCGCTATGCTCGTTTATGCGCTTAGGCGAGGACCCGCGCCGACAATCAGTTTCGGGTCGAATACAGTGACACACGGGTCGACTACAGACCGAAATTACAGACATCCAAGGATACAGGTTTGATTCAAGATTCTACAAAACTCGACGGGACTCGGCAAATAAAATTGGACAAGTGGAGTATTGTGATCAAAAATGATCAAATGATCAGAATGTGACAAAAATGATCAAATGATCAGAATGTGACAAAAATGATAAAATGATCAGAATGTGACAAGCGTCATGTGAAGCGGACAAAAAAGGAACCATCAGATTATGTGGCGTGGTCAAAAGCGGATTTAATCATGTGGAGCAATCAGAGTGACTTGGGAGGGAATCTTTGAATTCCCTTTCAATTCCTTTAGTCGATGTGCAGAACCCACCTTTGAGTGTTTGGCCGGTACTGCCGGTACTGCATGTGGACAGGCGAGGTTATGAATCAGGGGCAGCGAAATTGCGCTGAAGTCCAAGATCTCGGGCGTCAACTTACATTTGGGAGTGCAGTTCCAAGCAGAATGTACACGGGAAATTGCGAGGAACAGCTTAAGGAAAAAAGCGCATATAAGGGTTAAGAGGGGCTCAAAGAGGAAAATTTTAGAGGATGGATTCTGGAAAGGGAAAATGATGGAGGGGATTTTTTTTCCTCTCGCGTTACATGCAGTAATACCATATCGGTAAAACCGTCATCACTGAATAGGGTATAAACACCGAAGTGAAGGAATAAAAATACACAAAGTGAAAGAAGTTCAAGAGACTACCAATTTTTGGTTTATGGGGTTAGGGTCTTATTGGTACAGAGTTGATGATGGTTTGATATGCAGTTTTGATATGCAATTTGAGCTTATATGCAATACTTAATTGGATCTTCATGATTTCATTGGCTCACGTGGATGGACAGCATGGAAGGAATGGTGGAGTGGGCATCGATATTAAGACTGCCATCTTCGATTATGCCCTCGTTGATACATTCCACGATAATATGGTCCCAGTCGCTGATGACAATGAAGTACGACTGCAGGATGGAAACCACCAACAAGGCAATGATCATGCCCATCCACAAGCCCACCAACTCAAGCTTGAAAACAAAGGCAAATACAAAGGCAAACGGCAAGGCTACCACATAATACGAGACCAAGTTAAGGATGCCGCCGATTTTCTGGCGGCCTTGGCCCCTCAAGACTCCTCCTGATACACAGGCAATGGCATCGTTGACCTGGTACAATGCACCAATGATTAAGACGTTGGAGGCGATCTTCACCACCTTGGAATCATCGGTGTATAGCGACGCAAAGAAGGTTCGGAACATGAAAAGCACCAAGCCGTTGCACATGCCAAGAAGCAAGGCCGAGTACATGGAGGCCTTGGTGGCCACCAAAGCAGCTTTTTTGGATGCTGCACCAATGAACCATGCGATTCTGGTGGATGATGCAATGGACAAGGCAAAGGGAACCTGGTATAAGAGAACGCAAGTGGTTGAAACAATGGATTGTGCAGCCAAGACGTCTGTGCCGAATGTGGAGGCGGTGAAGGTGATGATTTCAAAGGCTAGCCATTCTGCTTCCACCATCAAAACACCTGGAATCGAGAGGTTAATGATCTTGGTCCAATTGCGGAAATAGATCCCATCCAATAACTTCTGTCTTGGCAAACACTGGTATCCGTTGATATACACAGTATAGGCCAAGAGGATGAAACACATGATCCAATTGGTGATGACCACGGAGAGTGGGGCCCCAACAAACCCAAGGCCAATGACCGGGTTCCACACCAACAAATAGTTGAGCACCGCGTTCATGGGAGCACAGAAAAGCAACACATAAGTGGAGGCATGGAAAATGCCCTGGGATTGCAAAAAGTGTTTAAGGTTCTCAAACACAATGAAGCCAGGCAACCCCAAGGATAACACGCGGAGGTACTGGCTTGCCATGGCGACCAAGTCTTGCTTATCGCCAATCAAAAGGGAAAGAATGGGGTTGGAGAAAAATACCCACAAGATCAACATCGGCACGTACAAGAGCATCAAGAGGTACGTGCACCGCACAAAGTGCAAGCCAACGGCATTATAGTCCTTTCGTCCATACGACTGGGCACACAAGGTATCCAAACATGTGGATACTCCCTGGATAATCGCATAGCCGGTGATGTTGGCAGTCATGGAAGATAAGGAGACAGCAGCAAGGGCAGTGGAGCCCAAACGACCCACGGAAAACACCGACGCAACGGTAAGTGAGTACTGGAGCAAAAAAGTCACGATCAAAGGCACCGAATAGCGAGAAAGCACTTGGAACTCGGTCTTCATGCTTGTTTCAGGTTCCTTCAACATGGCGTGGGAGTGCACCGAGAGCAAGTCCTGGATATCATGGAGATCGTGGATATCGTGGCTTTCTTCATCGTGGTCATGGCCAAATATCGACAAGTTGGAGCGGGCCGGGTGGAGTCCATCGTTCAAGCTGACGCGAGACACTTTGGTGGAAAGCTGGAACTGCGGGATCTTGGTTCCGGCAGATGCAATGGACGCTCTTCTTTGTTGCACATAGGCGATGATTTCATCTTCGCTGACCTCCGACACCGTCAGCAAAAGGGAATGTGTTTCGTTCATGACCCAGAAATCAGACAATCTATATCAGACTATGATTAGACTAATCTAGACTAATCTGGACTAATCTATGGATGAGGATCAATCTGTGGATCAATCTGTGGATCAATCTATGGATCAATCTATGATCAGACTAATCTATGGATGAGGATTAATCTATGGATTAGTCTTTGGATCAATCTATGGATCAATGTATGGATCAGGGATAATCTCAGAACGGGGATGAATTCTGGGACTGAATTCTGGGACTGGAGTTTATGCGGACTTGTTACTCCAAAGCGGGATCTGATGGAAAGATACCTGGAGAGTTGGTTGATTGGAAGACGAATCTGTTGCTGATCTGAATATTTGCTGATCTGAACTTTTGCTGGTCTGAATATTTGATTGGGAATCTCTGTTGATCTGTGAATTAGAATCTGGGGATGATCCAATGGCGTGATTGGGAAAAGTGGATCTCCAATTCAATTCAAATCAATTCAAGTTCAGGATTCCAATTCCAATTCAAGTTCAGGGTTTCAGGGTTTCAAAGTTTCAGGGTTTCAAAGTTCCAGACTTGGTTCAATGAAGAGTCTGGGGTGAAGAGTCTGGGGGCCAATGAAAAGGCGCAGGTTTGGCTTCAACTCTGAAACACTGCGATCCTGCGAGCCTGCGAGCCGTTCGCTCGAGCGATTGAAGTGCGCAAAGATAAGAGGTGCGCGCGGCACGAGGGGGGGGCCCGGGCTACGAACCATGCACGCCCACACGTCCCGGCGATTTTTCCTGGGATTTCGTTAAAATTGGTTTTTTTTCACTGAACGTTTCGAATTCACTTGCAATTTCATCCAATGATGAACGGGTCGTTCTATTTGTCATTTTGTCATTTTGTCATTTGGTTTGCTTGGGGTGGGGTTTAATGTCGATTTGAGCTGCTGCCGGCCTCACCTTCCTAATGCGGCCATTTCCAATCCACTTTGGGTCTTTTCCAATTCACTTTGGGCATTTTCCAGTCCATTTCGGTAACTCCAGTCCATTTCGGGACTTTTCCAATCCACTTTCGGTAACTCCAGTCTACGTGGTGTCCCATTCCGATTGAGCCCGATTAAATTTGTCTATTTCCCACCGCCAAATCCCAAATTCCAAATCCCAAATTCCAAATCCCAAATTCCAATACCAAATCTTCGTATTTGACATTGCATTTTTTATTTTCCATGTTGCCTTGCGTTATGCATTTTTTCCATTTTTTCCATTTTTCCATATTTGCATTTTTCATTTTTTTTTTTTGATTTTTTCGGTGTTTTAAATTTAGTCCATCTTGCATGTTTCATTATTTTTCACATTGCATTGCATGTTTTTTTCATTTTTCCATTTTTCCATTTTTCCATTTTATTATTTGATTTTCACATCATTTGATTTTTCCATTGTGTCTATTTTCCATTTTCCATTGTTGGTCCATTTCCCAGTTTGTCCAGTTTGTCCAGTTTGTCCAGTTTGTCCAGTTTGTCCAGTTTGTCCAGTTTGTCCAGTTTGTCCAGTTTGCCCAGTTTGTCCAGTTTGTCCAGTTTGTCCAGTTTGTCCAGTTTGTCCAGTTTGTCCAGTTTGTCCAGTTTGTCCAGTTTGTCCAGTTTGTCTAATTTCCATTTCCCAGTTTGTCCAGTTTGTCTATTTTCCAGTTTATCCATTTCTTAGTTTGTCCATTTTCCATTGTGTCTATTTCTATTGTCCATTTTGTCCATTTTGTCCATTTTCCATTGTGTCTATTTTCCATTATTGATCTATTCCAAGACTAATTTTCAAAATTATTAGACATTTTTAGAAATCGCCAGACCAATTGCCATTTTCAATTGTCCCGTGTTTTTTTTTCAATTGTCTATTTTTCCAGTCCAAAACTTCCAATGTTATTTTATTCCCAATTTCCATTTTTAGTTGCTGCGTTGAGGTCTTGATTTTTCCCATTTTCCATTTTCCATTTTCCATTTTCCCGACTTTTTATTGTCTTTTTTTCCGGTTTCTCCGACTTTTCTTAACTCCATTTTTCGTTTTCTCCATTTTCTCCATTTTCTCCTTTTCTTTTTCTCCATTTCTCCATTTCCCCATTTAATTTCTCCATTTCTTCTTCTCAATTACCTCTTTTTTATTTTTATGTTGATTTCCGTGGTCAATGGATGAACGAAATAAACCTAAATCTGGAGAATCGGAAAAGAAACCGGAAAAGAATTTCTGTCTGTTTTATTCCGAATTTTTATTGCCGTGTTCATTCGACTTGTTTATATACAGGATCGGGAGAAAATCCACCAAATCATTGGGCCTAAATCATCTGGCAGAAAAGCCAATTCAAATCAATTAAATTGGCCAAGTCAGAGTTATTAAGAGACTTGAAATTAAACCTTTAATAGGCGGTCGTGCGCAGCTCATAAGATCTGTCGGGAAATTCTCTCCTACTAAAGATCTCTACCACTGAATCTCACTAATTTATTCTTCCTCTAAAATTCTCACTACTTAAGTTCTCTACTCCTAAAGTTCTCTTCCACTGATTTTCCACGGATTCTCTCTACTACTAAAGTTCTCTACCACTGAATGTTAATCTCTGTTCCACTGATTTTTTTTTTTTTTTTTTACTAAAATACCTGAAGCTAGAAGTGCCATAACAAAAAAAAAAAGTCAATGATTCACGTATGGCTACTCTTGGTACTTCTTGGAATTTACTACGTTTTTTTTTTTTTTTTTTTTTTTTTTTTTTTTTTTTTTTTTTTTTTTTTTTTTTTTTTTTTTTTTTGTTTTTTTTTTTTTTCATCGAGACGAGATCCAAAAGATCCAAAAGAGATTTGTTGATGGAAGTTTTAAACAAAAAGTGGGTGTACTGGTCTAGAAACGGTTTCTTGGTACGTTAGGGCGTAAAGAGTGTATAATGTGGTTTTCTCAATGATCTTTTCGCAATTTCACCCACGGAAACTTCCACCTCCAAATCTCTAGTCCTATTCCCTTCCATGAATTTCTACTAATTCCCTTCCATGAATTTCTACTAATTCTACTAATTCTACTAATTCTACTAATTCTCTAAATTTTCATCCAATGACGATTATAGACTGAAAGGCGTGCGCGACTCATAAGTTGTCTAACGAAGCCATCCTAAATCGGCACTGGAACCCTTGAATCCCTTGTTTGTTGCGCTGTTTCATATACAGCTTCGTGTTTCGGAATGACCACCTCATTGATCTCCAATAACTCTCTTAAGTAAGAGAAGGTGATGTTCTTATCTTGTCTTATAATTCAGTACTGAAGTGAATGTCTGTTCTTTGGCAAAGGAGGCGACGGAGTTGCCTCTTATATATTCCCTCGGCTAGAGAATACGACGACACACATCTCCTGATTTCCTTCTGTAACTATGTCAAAGATTTCCTCATCTGGACAAAGATGTCCTCATCTGGACACAGATTTCCTCATCTGGACAAAGATTTCCTCATCTGGACAAAGATGTCCTCATCTGGACAAAGATTTCCTCATCTGGACAAACTACATGTATATTCCATGCCCATGCAAAACGTGCAGGAGTCGCAAGGCGCTCACGTTTAACATTGTTCTGCTGACTGCCTTGACTGCCTTGACTGCCTTGAAATCCTAATTCCCAGAAAAATTCATCCATGGATCCACTAACTCAATTTTTGAGCTGATATTTGAGTTGAAATTATTTCACACTATGAGACATTTTTGGTTATAGTTCTTGCCATAAACGACATGCTCATAATGACAAGCTCAGAAATGTAGTTGGCGCAAATGATTGTAGATTCTCTCTGCTGGTGTATAAAAAAATGGATGCTTTTTTGGGGGAGTGCGGGCGTGTTTCTTATATATTCGCATGGTTGCAAAAGATGAAAAGGCTACCATTCGAGAATCAACCATGGTCGTTTTCTACTCTAGTTGGTAGTTAAGGTATTGCTGGAGAATCACCGTCGTGCGCTACTCATATCGTGTATAGTGTATTAGTATACTCATCTAAGTATAGAGTTCCCATCCTCTCCAAGGCCCCCTCATCATGACATCAACCAAGAACTAGATCGAATAGACAGTAATCAAGAGACAGTCGCTCAAGTAGACAGTGATCAAAAGACAGTCGCTCAAGTGACAGTGATCAAGTGACAGTGATCAAGTAGATCATGGCATGAGGATGAGACCATGGAGAATGGGATGTGCTCGTTGAGATCATAGGAGACATAGACATAAACTCGTAACGTCTTTAGAACTTGCCGTGGATCAAGTTCTTGAGCATGTCCTTACCCGTAAAGAACACCGTGCGGCCAAACGAGTACATGTCCAAGGTCAGCGACACCACCGACACAAAGCCAAAAGGCAACATGGCGGGAATCCAGCCCTGGGCCAATTCCAACGCATAAGCGCCGCTAGGCATGGAGTACTGCTTCACCTCGCCCTTCACCAAGTGGTGCTGGTCGCCAGGGTAGTACACTTCCGGCACCAACGCTTTAGGGGCACCCGCCTTCTGCTCCCCCGATAAAATCGTAAAGTAATCATTGGCATAGTGAACGCCCGTGTGGCCCTCGGTGCCCACCGCCGTGCCAAAGAAAATAAGGTACTCACTAATGGAGGCGTGCAAAATGAACATGTTGCCCATGGCGCCTCCGGCATTGTTGAACACCCAGTCATCGAAATTGAGCTCGTTAATAAGCCCCGGGTACTCCTTCTGGAGCCGAGGCGTCAAGCTGATCATGATTTCCCTGGCGGGAGCAGAGGGGTTTTCCGCCAACGTTTCTTGCACCAAGTGTTGCAAACGGATTGGATCGAAGCGGTAATGGCGGGGGAGCCACGTGCGGAACGAGGCCTCGAAGAAGGCCACAGCCAATACGAGAATTGACACCACGTTGAAAAGCATGGGGGTAGAAATAGGGAAGAAACGAGTGGATAAAGGGGTCAATCCAAGAAGAAGAAGAACTAAACGAAGTAAACGAGCTGGTAAACGAGCTGCGAAAAACGCGCTTCATTTTCTTGGTGTTATGTGCAGGTGATTGGTTTGTATGCAGGGCTCAGTGTACAGTGTGCAGTTTTTTGATTTATGTGCAGGACGCCCCCAAAAACTACACCTCGTAAATAAGCAGATCTGATTATACAGAAATGGTGTAATTGCGTTAGCGGTTGCTTTACTTGGGAAATTTTAAGATAAGATCGTAGTGCACATTAGGACATTGTAATTATACGAGATCGTACTGCACACAGTACAGTATGCCTGTATAAAGATCCTGGAGCTGATTGAAGTATGAGGGAAATACTACAGATAGGCGATACTAACAGAATGTAGTATAATTTTGAATTAAGTAAAAGGAGATAATATGTAGGGTGTACTGTGTATAGTCTAGAATCCTGTACATAGACCATAATCCTGCACATATGCTCTGGCTACTCTTAACACCAGTACACCAAACAATTGACATTAAACTCAACTGGAGCTTCTGTTAGTACAATTTCTAGACTAGAAAATTAGTACAGTCTATGAATTTCGTATTTTACGGCCTTTTTAGGTGATGGTACTGCATATAGTGTTTTTTTATGAACAGAAAGAAAATGAGCTGGGAATGGAGCAATTTTTTATATAAAAAAGGGGTCCTGCATAATAAGTACCCGTCCTTTTAAAGAAAAAAGTCACAAATTTTTTTCTTTTATGTAAATTTTTCAATTGCACAGTTACTGTTTTTTCAGTTGAAGCGAGTCCTAGTCCTCGTTTTCTTTTCGCATTCGGCATGGTTGGTCTAAACTCCAAACTACACACCACACTAAAAAATACATTGAGCGGTTTAAATTAAAAATCTCCATAACCACTGGATCCGAACACATCACTCTAACCACCCTCCAATTTTCAGCACGAAAAACGGACAAGTTGATGGGAAATGGGGGAGTGTTTCGAAAATACTGCATATAAGCATACTGCATATAGGTTCCGATAACCTGTTTATAAGCAAATGAGAGCGAGCACCTGCATACAACCACTATATACACCACTCAACTTACATCCTCATTCTCCATGGACTTTGTTACGGCAGTCCAGGACGCATACCATGAAGGCGGCCCCGATGAGATCCTCGTGGCGGCTCAAAGTCTATATGATACTTTGATTCCTCAGAATATCCCCCAGGTTCTAGCCCAGCTTCAATCGCTACTCCATTCAAACTACACTCCGCAAGGGGAGTCTCCAATCGAGGAGACCAATTTCCCAATCGAGACAAAACAGGGGGAATCCCAGGGTAATTCTCAGAACAGGAGTGGAGGGGGGCAAAGCGGGGATAGGGAAGGGACTAGGGAGAGTGGGGTTAGGGAAGGGGAGAGGGAAGATGCACGCAAAAGCGCCGTGAGTCTTGTGATTGTTGAAATCAAACTCTACTTCTCGCAAGAGGATTGTCTGCAGGACATCAAGTCCTTGTCCTTCCTCTCGCCAGTTTCAGCCAACCCAAATTCGGGTAACCCAGTTTCGGGTCTCTTGAGGATCAAGTACCAGGATCTCCTCACTGATTACCAGTTTCTCCTCGCGCCGCACACCAAGTACTTGCGGTTGATGGATATGGTGCCCAAGAAGATCAATGCGCTAGGCGGGGTCGCGGGTTCGAACCCCGTGGTCGCCAACGTGCAGTTGAAGATCTTGGTATACTATTTATTGGGCGACTCGGACTTTAGGGATAAGAGCGTGCTCAAGTACTTGATGCTGGAGCAAGTGCTGCAGCGGTATGATAACACCCCCATCGCCGGGTTCATGCAGTATAAGGAACGTCTTGTGCCGTATACCAGCTTCTGTGCTCTTGTACAGTACGTGCTGCAGTTCTACCTGTTCCGCCGGGTGTTTGAGCTTTTCCTGGTGCTGCTTACGGAGAATTACTTGGATAGCAACTTGAGCAAGCTCCCTCGCTACTATACCAACGTGACGCTCCGCCGAATTCATTCGTTGTTCATCCACGACCTTTTGCATGTGGACGTGGAGGCCGTGGTGGCCCGAATGATCATCAACAACAAACTACCTGCAGGCACGCACATTGACCAGATCCAAGGGGTGGTTTGTTTTGGCCAAGGGGAAAATTACGATGCCTTTAATACTCACGTGAAGAAGGTCTGTGATATAGTCGAGCTGCTCTCCAAGAGCACGTGTTCATGAACGTGACGTGTTCATGAACGTGACACGTGACACGTGATACTGGATTATCTGTTGATCAAACTGTCTTTTGATTATATGTTAAAGGTATGGCCGCGATTTGCCCACTTTGGATATCCACTAGAGATGACCACTTTGAGATGAGCCACCGGTGGCTCCTATATGCAGGCGGATATTAAATGTTTGGAACAGAGGTCTAGAGGAGAGTCTAGAGTATTGAGCAGTGGTTATTGGTAAAAAGAAGCGAATTTCTGCAGGACATGGGAACAAGCCGAGAGCAGCCAGAACGATGCCTTTGGCAAGAGTGGAGATGAATTATCAATGGGTGGAGTGGAAAAGTCTAAGCTGTCCAAGATGTATGGACCCAACATCAAGACGTATGATCTCTACATGCTTTCAAGCAACACAAGAGACATGACGACGAGTACAGAGACTTTCCTCCTCCACCTCCTCCCCACCACGGTTTCCATGGTTCCCGCCATCCACATGGATTCCTCCATCTCCTCCTGGATATCCCCCACACATGATAGAAATGCATCCCAAAGATCCATTTTATAATGTGGTTGCATGGAAAAAGCCCAATAGAAGCCCTTGATGGAAAGTCTTGATTGGATGTGTTGCTTATCTTGCTGGTTCAACCGTGTTTACTTTGGGAAGAGGCTCTGATGTACACAGGATCCACGGCTATCAATGGAAACAAGGATTGTAGCCTGTGGTTGGACGTCTCTATGCTCTGTGCGATCCAAAGAGTCTGTGGACGTAAGCGTGGCTGTGAAATCTTGGGGAATCACGGACGATCTATGCAGGACACCCCAAATGTCCCAGGGTCCAGGAATAATAGCTTACGTTACAAATGACCCTTCAAAATGACCCTTCAAAAAACCCTTTAAGGCATGAAAATGAGCTTGAACAGAAAGTGATAAGAAGTTATTATTTCACTGGCCAAGACGGTATACAGCAGAGGATACATTGATTACATAACACATTGAGGAGATTCGTTTTTACAGCCACCCTGCACCCCTCTTTTGCCCCTCACCCCCTCACCCCTAAACCTCCGTCATACATAAACCCCCCATTTCCCGCGCCTTTTTTCTCCCTTTTTCTCCTTTTTTCTCCCTTTTTCTCCCTTCTTTTCTTCCCCTTTTTTTTCAAGCACCGCAGCCTTTTCCAAATGCACGCCTCGAGTCCGCGTGGGGTTCAGAACTGGCCCCAAAGTCCCATTCACCTTTTCTAACAACGTGAGTTTTTTCATTTCATTCTTTCTTTTTTCATTTTTTGAATCCTTCTTTTTTCATTTCACTCATTCTTTTTTCTTCATTTTTTGAATCCTTCTTTTTTCATTTTTTAATCCTTCATTTTTTACAAACTGGGAATTGGGAAACGGAGGGTTGGGTTTCCGGGTCTTGGGTAAAGCACCAGGACTAATCCAGACTCGGGCATGATAAGCCATCCCATTATGAGATTACTACTAGTAAAGCCAAGCAACCGAGTCATGAATCCAAGCTATAGGCCATTGGAGACGGTCAATGCGGGGTGAAGTGTGTGTCTCTGATTCTACCAGTGTGCCTTTGATCTACCAGTATGCCTTTGATCTACCAGTCTGCCTTTGATCTACAAGATGGGTATGTTGACTACAGCATGAAGAAGGTATAAATCGGAACCAAATCTATATTTTCTGTGAAGGCCAGATTCGAAATGTGGACTGATCTTAGTATCCACGCTTTAATATCTTATCCAGAGAATTACTATTGCATATATTGGATATTCCCAGTACTACTCACACCCTCTTGAGACGAATGACTCAGAATTAGTACTTGATACTAGCAATGGTGGTTTAGGACTTACTTGTGGAAAATACCATTGGTTGAGCGATAATAGAGAATAGGATATGAGTCATGGTCAACACTAAGAGTCCTACATGAACTCATACATATATATCTTTATAGATATACTTGATGCTGTTGCTTCGTTAATCCTTTCGGAAGTCCATCTGCTAAATCATCCTTTGTTCCGAAGTAGTCCACTTGGAATCATCTCCACATACCTCTTTATATACATATATATATATATATATATATATATCTTGTCCCAACATGATTTGTAGCTTTCTTGAACGTTCTATTAGAACTTTGATCAACTTAGTTGGATTATCTTAGGGTGTACTGGGACATTCCTCAACCATACTGTCTGCTGCCCTCAGATATCTCCTTATTCGAAACCTCCTTAGACTGATTCCATGGAGCTTCTTAGACTGATTCATGGAGCTTCTTAGACTGATTCATGGAGCTTCTTAGACTGATTCCATGAAGCTTCTTAGACTGATTCCATGAAGCTTCTTAGACTGATTCCATGGAGCTCTGTAACTTCGACGACCATAATTTTGAACCACATGTAAATCTCATTAGGTATGCAGATTAAGACTCTCGTTTCGGTATTTCATAAACCTTTCGACATCTGTGTTCCATGAACATTTCGACATCTTCTAAATGTAACTCTCTAAAAATCATCTGTAGCAAGTATATCCCAGTCATGTGGGATGACTTCTTATGTTTCGGGTTTGTAAGTACTCCGCAATCCACCAATACCATTGGCAGCAGTTGGTGGTGATGGCGATGGTGGTGGTGAGTACTCTTATGGATCGTGGTTTGATGCGGTGCGCCTGACCAGCGAGGGCCGTGCCCCACCCAAAAAGCATATGAAGCAGGTATTTCTTAATTAGGAAATCATGGAGTGGTTTAAAGTATGGAGTGGTTTAAAAGTATGGATCTTGGTTCTGGTTGGGAATCATGGTTATGGTATGGTATGGGTATGGATTTGGTGGGGGGAGGTCGATATCGATGCTATGAAAGAGCCAATCATCGCTTTAGAATCGGATCAGGTATCAGCATTTTTGGTTAGATCTCATATTTATATTCACAGCATCTTACCGACTTTCATATGAACAATATTCATCCCTTTAAATCATGTAATAATTATTACCATAGCTTTATAGTTCCTGGTATATAGATCGATGCAGTACACAGATTAAGAGTTGACACATAGCTACTCTTCTGTGCAATAGGATAAGTGTAGAATCGCATGTGGGTTTCCGGTGCGTCAAAAGAGTCTTGATTAGGAAATAGTAGAGGTCAAGCTTTTAAGCTCGGCCATGGGGTTTCCAATAGCGTAGTCCATGGAGCGGACTTCAGATAGCTTGGACTCTTCCCAAATGACTTGGGAGATGGTACATTCAAAATGTGACGGACCCTCTCTGGTATTTTTTTGTAGAGTAGGTAATGCCACAACGGGACAAGTAAGATACTGCTAGTAAAGCAATCCTCCTTGTAATATTGTTAAAAGGTTGGAAGGAGGGCTGTAGAAATAAAAAGGGGGTTGTAAAAATAATGCGAGGGGCGTGGCTCTTTATATATTGAATAGTGCGCGATTTAAATGGTTGCAATTTATGAGGGCAAATGCGCGAAAACATATATAAAGGCCATGTCCCCCCCACATTCGCTCCATTTTTTTACCCATCCAAACCCAAATTCTTTCTCATTTATGATAGATGTGCTGAAGATCTTTCCCTAAATGGAACAGCTGAACATAATCATAGGGATGTGAAGTCCAGGTTGTTTTCTTGAACTTGGGCCAGAAATATGGCCAATCCACTTTAGGGATGAAATCTTGAATGGGATTGACCAGTACACCCTAAGATTTCTCTTTAATTTCAAGCTGTTTGCTTTGACTCTTAAAGAGATTGGGTCCAGAATACCGGAATTTCTGGGGGTGGCGGATGGGTATGGGGTTTTTGGACACCAAAGATGAGGGTTTGCCTCCCTGTATCCTTGGAGTACCCCTTTGATAGTGCATATTCTTCCCATTCCTCTTCCGTTGTGGCTGTGGTGCCAGGCTGAAGAACGGAATAGGGAGCGTTGGAATAATGAGTGAGGTGGACCTTTTCATGATCTCGAAGGCCTTTGTTGATGTGGGAAAAGATTTGTAGTGTTGGGGGATGTTTTGGTATTTTTCTGAGAAACTCCCGGTGGCCTAGCTGGCAAAGGCGCAAGACTGTAATGGATGGAATCTTGAGACGGACGTTCGACTCGTCCCTGGGAGACTTTTTGCTGGATTGTTCTGCTCCGGCTGATTAAATTGATGTTGGCCTGGTGAATGTTCTGCAGCAGACTGCATGTAGAATGCAAGTACTGCAGACAACTCAACAGTACTGCATACAACCCAGAAACACTGCATAAAAGACAAGAACACTGCCAACACGGCAGTACATCTCATCCAATTGTCCCATTATGTAGGCCAAGGTGGAGATTGCTCAAGGTGAAGACTGATCAATTAATTAGGTCCTGAATGTAGAAACCCACTTTTTGGGCGTGGCTGTGTACAGGAAGACCATACTATTTCTACTGCATATAGCGGTCATGTGACCAGGTCATGTGACCATGCCACGTGATACTTATATTTACACGTGACTCTACCCTACACCATGGTACAAGATTATAGATTAGTTTACATCGATTGGCATCCAATCATGGTTTCGTGAGTCATATGTGGGACAGGCTAGTAGAAGCCCAGGCCAAGCTGCAACAACGACTTGGCCACGGAGAAGCTATTGGGCGTGCCAAAGTTATGTCTTAGTGGCAGCGAGCCCAAGAAATCGTCTCTCCTTTTAACCTCCAACGTCGAGTCATCGGCAGTATCGTCGATGGTTTCGTCGCTGGCCAGAACAGCCAGGATTTTGCTGGTGGCCTTGATGGGCGTTTTTAAGATCTTATGCACCGGCGGAAGACGCTCTTGGGCCTTTTCAAGGCCTTGAGATGCAAGCATTTGACTGGATTGCTCTTGTGTGGAAACCTGGAGCGGCGGCCGAGCGGATACATTGTGGAACGCCGACAGTGGCTTGATGTGGTAGAGTTTCAAGGCCGGTTTTTTTGCAGCCACGGCGCTGAGCCGAGGGTTGCTTACCAGGCGAGGCTTCTGTAAGTTGACATTGGCCCCGGTGGAGAAGTTTCCTGGAAGAATGTGGGTGGCAGCGTCAGCAGAGCCAGCATTAGTGGCCGGAGGATTGATTTCCAAGCCATTTCCGGTGATTCCGGCAACTGCACCGTTTCCACCATTTCCGGGGGAGTTTCCAGCGTTTCCTGCGTTTCCGGGGGAGATTTCGAGGGAGATTTCGGGGTTCACAGGGGAATTTCCCGGACCAAGCCTGGAGAGACTCAAACCATTGGATCTAAGCCTCGTTTTGGACGTGGCTCCAAGCCTCGTGGCAAGCCTCAGAGCAGGTTTCCCCACACGAGACTTTAATTGGATATTAGGCAGTGCCGCATGGCTGGCCTTCTTCTGCACCTTAATCTTATAAAACGCCAACTGCAACCGGAGCTTTAACTTGGTGGCAGCCAAATCTGCCTTGACATTCCGGTTATTGGAGATCTTATAATCACTAAAACTGTCGAATTTGCGGGCGCTGGTGTAAGACGTTTTATTGGGCACGATGGACGTGGCCAGTTTGGTCAAGGAGAATTTGGGGGTAAGCGACGGCGTCAAGGGGAGCGACGAAGCATTGAACAGTCTTGTTTTGAGAACAGGCGAGTCCGTGGCCACATTTGTATTAAGCGGAGCCAAGGCCACACGCGACGGGGTCGATGAAACTGGCATGGAGGGAAACAGTTTAAACGATTGAATGGGTAAGTTATAGAATCTGGACAAACAAATCAGAATCTAGAATCGAGAATTAGTCACTAATTCAGATCAGTCACTGGAAATAATTCAATCAGTAGCTGGAAATGATTCAAAGTCAGTCTATGCAGTCTGAGGTCAGAATTAGTTAGTATGGACCGGGACGGGACGGGACTGATGAGTCTTTGAACTTCTATACGTTGAAATCAATGAAATCAATGAAATCAATGAAATCAATCTAAGGACTTGCTTAATGTAATGATTCCTCGCAGCGTTTATGAGAAGATGCTTGAATCAGTAGATCTTATGAATGAAGACTCTGGAGATCCGTAATAGGCAATCTCCTCTGTAATATGAGATCTAGGGAGAAATCTAGTATAATGTATAAGCGCCAAACACCAATTAGGATTAGTAGATGGCGACGGCGACAAGAGCGTGGCAATCCCGGTGTATCACGTGGATGTCTTTTTGATGGAATGTAGTAGAACCAGGTTTCAGTCTGTTTCAGATTAGTTTCAAATAAGTTTCAGATTCGTTTCAGGTTCAGTCTGTTTCAGATTCGTTTCAGGTTCAACTTATTTTTGGTTAGTCTAGCTTGGTTAGTCTAGTTGGGCTGGTCTAGTTTGGTGGTTCGGGCCACGTCTTATACTTGATAGTATACGTCTAAGGGGTTTGTGGAGGAGGGGGCGGAACCGATGGCGGTGGAGCAGAGGGGAAGGAAGATGATTGGCCGAATGGGGGGTTTGGGGAGACAAGCAGAAACCGGAATGATCCAAGGACGTTCCAACGATGTTTCAGGAGTGTTATGAAGAGTCTGGAGGAACAGGCCTGGAGCGCGTTGGTCTTGTTGTAGGTGCGCGGAGGTACGGGGGTGCAGGGCAGGTCTAAGCCTAAAGCATGCGAAATGAAAACAATGCGCCGACGCTGCCTTTGTTTTTTTTCGGCTGCTGGATCTCGGTCGTGCATGCGCGCAGACCGTGTCTGTTTACATCCTGCACATAAAGCTTTTCGCCCTTCTGCATCACTACGAGCCCGTTTGTGGTTGATGGTTTTTTTGGCGGAAAAGGGTTCTGAAGAAAGTTTTCCTTTTTTGGAATCGATCTGTATTTTCGGCCTACGGTTGTTTGGGTTTCGGGGCTGGCGAATCGCGTGCTTTATAGCGTGTTTGGCCTGCGCATCAATCATCTCCCACATGCAGGACCGGGGCCCCCGGATGCATGTTTCCAGGGACAATACAACGAATCAGGAACGAGGCTCCAACAAGGATGATTATGGGGGAAGAGAAATCTTGGGTGTACTGCAGGTATGCCCAGGTCAGACCAGTGACCGGGCGTCGCACCGGGAATATCAAACCGGGGGTATTAAACCGGGGGTATTAAACCGGGCCAAACGTGAGACCGAGGGTATTAAACCGAGGGTATTAAACCGGGCCAAACGTGAGACCGAGGATATTAAACCGGGGGTATTAAACCGGGCCAAACGTGAGACCGAGGGTATTCAACCGGGGGTACTAAACCGGGGGTTCAATATTCCGGGCCCGGGATGGTCCCGGGGGTTAAAGCCCGGCTTGACCCTACACCATAAATCCCAAACGCCAAAAGCCAGAAGTCAAACCCAAAATCCCCTCTTTGCTATTCTCACGCTGGCCAGGTCACGAGTTACGTGTATTGATGGATGCGAGATCCGGGCAGTACCGCGCTATATGCAGTCCACTACAACACCGTACCCCATATTCTCTCATGCAGCCGAATAAAGAAGGTTCTTGTGTTTTTGTGCTAAAACTGAAGCTTTTGGTTTTGGCACTATACGTAGGATTTTGGTTTATTTGTCTCTGGTCCAACTCAATAATGCTATGTGCTTCGTTGTTGTATGCAGGAAAACCATCTCCCCAGGACTCTCTTGTACTTTACAGAACCATATAAATACACGTGATAAAAACACGTGGGGCTATAATAACCCGGCAAAAAGATAGTTTTCTAGTTTTCAGGTCTGTTCAGGTCCTATTGGCGTTTTTCGTGTTAGTTTTCCTGGTTTCTTGCATACAACAGGCTCTCTTAACCGCCATTCACCTCTAGTAAATGGCTAGTAAGTGGCTATTAGGTGACTATTGATTTTTGAAAGTTTATTGACCCTCACTGCTTGTTCTGTGTGCTTAGGGTATTCTTTAAATTAGACTTTACACTATATGCAGGACTTCATAGTGTTTCATGTAAGCATTTTTATGTATATGCAGTCCGTTAAAGTATTTATATGCAGTACAAGAACTTTATCTGGACTCTTCACACACTGCCACTCTCACGGTCAAAGTTCAGCTCTATTGTCCAAATTAACATTGAAAGGCCTCACTCCCTCCCCCTTTTTTAAACTTCAAATGGCAATTTCGATGGAGTACAAGAACTTAACGATTAGTCTTTTCTCAAAACCCAGCTGTTTGGCCTCTCTAAACTTGTTTCTCAATTATTTAAGGCTTGGAGACCTTTAGTGGTTCTGATATACTGGAATTAGCACTGTTAAAGCCAGAGTGGGACCTGGTTGGTGAATGTTATGCTAGAAAATAGTTATGTACAGGATAATATCTATGTGCAGGTCCACTTGGGGTCAAGATTTAGCGCCACAGACATTTTTTTTTCGACTAAATTTCCGTAGGTAAGAGTCATAAAAAGGAGCATCCACCATGCGAAGTTTCATCTATTTTAAGCACGTGTGTGGCCAGAACACGGGCCTTTCCTGGTGCACTGCTGCACGGACATGCACATACATCTATCTGCAGGACCGCTTGGGGTCCATTTTTCCGGTTCCAGCAATGGAAACAAATCAAAAATTCGTGAATAGACAATGACCAATAATTGTATGAAGCTAGTTTATTTTCCATTTAATTTTATCCCGTGGGTGGCGAGAAAAGTGGCCTTGTATCGTGCACGATGATGCATGGTCCTGCAGATAACCCACAATGCCGATACTTTAATTCTTATTAACAGCTCAAGTTATCCCTTTATCAATACTGTTTAATTGAAATCTAAAAAAAAAAATACTTTATTCTTTAAATAAGTCTTTAAAATTTAGGGATATTTTTTATGTGCCAAGATTTGACTATTCGCTAAAAGTGTAGCTAGATTGAATACCCAGTGAGAGTAAAATGGGCATCTAGACAAGGAATTAGGACCACAAGTCAGGAGGATGAAAAGACCCGTTTTGAAGATGCAAGCTTTCTATACGAGTGAAATTATAAAGTATAGAATAGTGAGTTCAACACAAGACATCGTCATGGCCATATAGTAAAATTCTTGCATATTGGTACTGAATACTGCACATAAGACCATATGCCTGCACATTTTCATCGAATACTGCACATATAAGCCTATGCCTGCACATTGCGTCTAAATCCTGCACATAACCGATATTCTGCGCGTAGGACTAAAAAAGAGGTCCTTATTTGGTAATCCAAATTACGCCTGCAATCGGTGTCTTACCCGGTTAAGTCAATTAATTCTCCCTTAAAATGCTAAATGAGTCAAATCTTGAATCTACTAGATAAAATTCAAAAAAGTGCTATTGTGACTATTCGCCCAAACCCCACCAAACCATCGTTGGTGATCCCAAAAATCGTCTGGTTGACTCCGTCTCCAATGGTCAAAAGCCATTTTTTTCACGTGAACTTGGGCTCGGCCGGAGCCTTGAATAGACCAGTACACCCTAAGATAGACCAGTACACCCTAAGATCTGCCAAGAACATGCGTGGTGATGGGCCTTAACGAGTTGACGATTTTGGCATATAAGTGCAGGCCTGCATATTACTTAGGAACGACTGAAATGCAGGATAAGACCACGTCGATTAGGTTTTAATGATGGATTTTTGATTGGACAAGAGGTATTGAGGTGATATTATCTCCCACACTACACTGTAAATTAAGGGGAACCTCACTACAACTAACTAGACCCGCGTTCCCAAAACCACATCAACAGCTGGATTAATGAGTAGTACTGTAACAGATTGGTGGAGAACTGGAAAACTATAGACTATAGTGGCACGAAAAACAGTCCAGGCTGTTCACCAGTACACCCTAAGACAGTTTCCTTCAGTTTTAATTTAATGAACTTAGAGTAGGAAAGATATAAAGGGTTCAGTAGACCACCACCGCAGTCTCCACCATTTAATCAGAAGAACAACCTTGGAGTGAACACAATAGTGAAACTTGTCAAGAGGAGATTCCCCATCCCAAGTTTGGAATCCGGGGATACAGATGGAACACGAAGGTAAGAGCCACTCATGGATAGAAAGAGTGGTCACTGGCGGGGCAGTGGAGGATCTGGATCAAGATATGAAGGAAGATCCAATGAGAGAGAGTCATTCAGGGGCGATAACTCCGAGGAAGAAGTTATCACCGGCCAATGACAGCTCTCTGATAGGAATCACGCATGAGGGATATAAGCTTTCGGGTGGTGCTGAAAAAGAGGGTAGTGCTGAAAAAGAGGGTGTGTTGAAAAAGAGGGAAGTTCTGAGAGAGGCGGATGTGGCTGCAATTTATATTCGCACGCCGCGCGCGTTTCTCATTTTTGCGGCCACAAAACCGCCTGTTCCTGCGGTATATAAATATGCGATCCCCCCCAGTTTTTCACAGCGTAATTATACTTTTGTCTCCGTCGAATCTAGGCCAGTCAGTTGGATATATAAGGCAGGAGGTTCCCCGCCTTCTTTGAAGAGATCATCAAATCAGCAGCTTGTGATAAGGAATAAGATTCCAAGATTATATAAAGGATTCCTAGATCAGATATACCAGAAGCAATAATACAAGCAGAAATGAAGAAGCATTAATACAAGCAGAGAAATGAGTACTCAAGTTCCATACTTACCCGAGTTAATATTGTTGGCCAATGAGACTCACGTGCCAGATTATGAGAGCGTTTATGTTAACCCGCAACAACATCTGTTGAGTTATGAAAACGAAACCCTCTGGTTTTCGCTCCGGTTTTTGGTTTTCGCCTCCATGGCAATACAAGAGCGTTCGATGTACAACATCAGAAAAAGGACTATTTTGGGATGACGGGGTCAATTTGGTTTATGATGCGTTCTTTTAGTGGGTCTTTTTTAGGGATATTTTGGGGAATTGAATATTTTGAGGAATTGAATATTTTGGGGAATTCAATATTTTGGGGAATTGAATATTTTGGGGAATTGAATATTTTGGGGAATTGAATATTTTGGGGAATTGAATATTTTGGGGAATTGAATATTTTGGTGAATTGGATATTTTGGGGAATTGTTTGGTGAGATTTTCAAGATTTCCTCGGAATGCGCACTCTTAATGCTTTATACTCCAGTCTGATGGAGTCTGAAGCCAAGCAATTATTATACTGTTGAACAAAAGAAGATATTGCTCCATGGATTTACCAAACTTATTTAAAACAATCTTAAAAAGAATCATCTGTTTCTATTAAACCTATGGCTATTGATAACGAAAATGAATATTTAGACAAATGGTCGTGCGCGACTCATAAAAGGAATAGTTTTTGTTCATTGTGGTTTTTATATGAGTTTATCTGAAATAGACTAGTCTAGCGATATAAAATTAGATTCTTTGTCGTTCTAGTATTCTCTATTTTGTTAATAGACTCAATGTTAGGGATCCTGCATATAACCATCCACATATAATTTTAATGGACTACACTAACCATGGAAACGTCCTGCACACAACTACACTAATCATGGAAACCTGTACATAACTACTCAATGGATAAATATCACCCTTAACCGTTGCTACAAAACGTAGTATGGAGCGTGGTATGGAGGGGTGGAGGGGTGGCTTATAGTAGGGTCATAGGCTGCGTAGTGCATATAAGGGGAGGTACCGGTGTACTATCTGCAGTCTATCGCACTTAGCTTATCACGCACCGTCTCCCACGAACACCACACCATGAACATCCGAAGCAGATTATCCTCCTTAAGGGAGTACCTTACGCCCATAAATAACGAGTCCAATTTCCTCTCCACAGGCGAAATCTCCCCCGAAGAATTTGTTGTTGCAGGCGACTACTTGGTTCAAAAGTTCCCCACGTGGAGCTGGGGCCCCAGTTCCAAGGGCCTCCAAAAGGCGTTTTTGCCCCCTGAAAAGCAGTACTTGGTCACGCGCCACGTGCCGTCGTACCGGCGGTATGCTTCGTTTGTTGGCGGGGAAGACGGGGAAGACGGGGAAGGCGGGGAAGACGGGGAAGGCGGGGAAGGCGGTATAAGCGGTATTGTCAGTTCAAGCGGTTCAGGCGGCTTGGACGATGGCTGTGATTCCGATATGGAGGTGATTCCTTCGTTTAATCACGTGCCAGTGCCTGAAAGCGGTGCCGGACTCCTGAGTGTCGCTCCCGAAGTCGACCTTGATGCAGAGCTTCTGGACGACAATTTGAGCGATGAAATCGACGACTACGCCCAGATCCATACCGACCAGCTGGGCCTCCGCAAGTACGACTTGTACATCAGCTACTCTACGTCTTACCGCGTGCCCAAGATGTATTTGGTGGGGTTCAACGGCAATGGAATCCCCCTCTTGCCTTCCCAGATGTACGAGGACATTTCGGGCGACCACAAGGACAAAACCGCCACCATCGAGGCCTTGCCCATGACCAAAAATACCACAGGCGTGTCTATACATCCGTGCAAACACTCTTCGGTGATGAAGGTGTTTATGGAGCATGCTAAGAAGAGGAACCATAGCGAAAGGGGGAGTCAACCGCATCAAAGCAGTGAAAAGGATGGAATGACTGAGGGAAAAAAGAGGAGCATGGAAGCCGAACTAGACAAGGAATCCTCCGCTGGAAATGAACCCGACTCGGCTCATGATCCTATACGTGTGGACCTTTACCTTGTGATTTTCCTAAAGTTCATTGCAAGTGTGACCCCCGGCATCGAGTACGATTTCACCATGGACGCTCTTTAAGTGCAAGTTTAGTTTGCCCAAGTCAAGAATTAGCTGATTTGCTAGTGGTACTGATGGACTGGTTTTTTTGCTCCATTAATGGCTAATGATTTGCTAAGCTCATTGGTAATTCTTTGCCAAGCTCATTGGTTAATTGATTTGGTCTCCTTATTTATTTGGCAATTCAATGACTATTCTTTACTCTGTGATGACTATTGAGAGCTGGTTATGACCATATGACGGATTTAAGGTTACTGGATGGCTATTATTTGACTGTTGATCGATATTTCATGGATATTTGATGATGAGCTTCTACTGATCTGATTGGACGAATCAATGGGACCCTAGTCGTTCGGCTAAAACTGAATCCTTGGATTTTCACTGGATCAATGGTTCAACCAATCAATTATTCTTCAATTCTTGATTTCCGTCAATTGATCCAACTGTTCGGCCTTTTCAATTGATGACTTCATTTAGTCAATTTCGACCAATTGGCTAAATTCCTTGACGGAGTTGATCCAGACCAACACTTGTGCTTTTGAGTCGGGTATGGATCTGATATGAAGGAGAAACTGCCTGGAATGAAGGAGAAATTGGTTATGGCAAGTTCATTTGAACAGTGTTGACCTTTGATCCCATGAAAACGGCTGGATCCATGAAAAGGACCGAATCGGAGTTAGTGCTGGTTTTATTAATTCAAAATCATTTTCCGTCCTTTCTGTCGGTTTTTAATGACTGGTGTGTCATTCTGTCTGTTTTTAGTGACTGGGGTGTCATTCTACTCTGTGTAGGATGTAGTTTGGAAAGCGCCTGCATATAACCATCCCCACATTTAAAACAATCAATCATTGAATATCCGCTCGCAATTTCTCCAAACTTAATCTGGACATCTGGACATCTGGACATCTGATCTGGACAATGGGGGGCTCGATTAAGCAAGCGAGGCTCCTATCTGCAGGATCCCCTCATTCGGTGATTAAAAATTGGTAGTGCACACAGCACGGGGGTCTTCTCGCTCTCACAACTCAAGCAGTTTCACATCTTCTCCATAAATACCATACCATGGGCAACCAAGTTCGAAACCGCAAGAAAAAACGGCAGGTGGCAAAAGATGCTATCAGGGAAATTGCAGGTAGAATTATGCATGAAATCGACGGAGTGTCCACACAAGATCAAAATTCCATAGGAGACTCTGAAAGTTCCAATGCCTCCAACTCCAGCGGCGCCAACGGAGCAGCCAATGGAACAGCCGATCACGTCAATCCGAAAAATGATGACCACCAAAAAAATCAAGGAGATCAAAAAAATAAAGGAGATCAAGGGGCAGGAGATCAAGGAAATAAAGGGGCAGATGATGACGTTGGTGCCCAGAAAACGGAGCTAGGTGCAGGCGCCGACCACCCCAGGGTCAAGCAAAAAACCCATAAGCACCGCAAAATCAAAGATAAAGAGCTCCAGAAAAAACTCTACCATTCCCGGCGCGTGACGTTTATCCTCGGAGCCGTTCTCGGGCTCGTGGCCACCATTGTCATCACGGCAATGTCGTCGGAAGACATTAAAGGAGAACTAGACAAGCTCATGCGGTTCGATACGTTCAATGAGTTTGTGGAGGATTGGAGGGATGCAATTCCTCAAGGATTACAGCTGATTTTGGATAGCAACGACCGGCCCAAGACCAATGAGTTGAAGGGCTCGGCGGAATCGTTTTCCGTGGGCAAACGAATGCAACAGGAGTTAAATTTGACGTCCAAATATAACGTGGTGATGGTTCCTGGGGTTATATCCACGGGGTTGGAGTCGTGGGGTACTAACGATGAAGGCCCGTGCCCTTCACTTCCTCATTTCCGGAAACGGCTCTGGGGGCTGTTTTACATGTTACGGACCATGGTCTTGGATAAGGCGTGCTGGTTGAAACACGTGAAGTTGGATCCGGAAACGGGCTTGGACCCGCCCAACATCAAGGTGCGGGCTCTGTCTGGGTTTGACGCTGCGGATTTTTTTGTGGCCGGTTACTGGATCTGGAATAAGATCTTACAGAACTTGGCGGTCATTGGTTACGGGCCCGATAATATGATCAGTGCAGGATACGACTGGCGGTTGGCGTATTTGGACCTTGAACGGAGAGACGGCTACTTCACCAAGTTGCGGTTGCAGATCGAAAGCACCAAGAAAATCACGGGCCAGAAGTCATTCTTGGTGGGCCACTCCATGGGCCTGCAGGTGATCTACTACTTTATGAAGTGGGTGGAAGCCGAGGGCCCGCTTTATGGTAACGGAGGCAAGAAATGGTGCAACGATTATTTGGCCGGGTTCATTGATATCAGCGGCTCGCTTTTGGGCACCCCGAAGGCCATCCCGGCGCTTTTATCGGGCGAAATGAAGGATACCGTGCAGCTCAACTACTTTGCCGTTTATGGGTTGGAGAAGTTTTTCAGCAAGAAGGAACGCGTGGAGATGTTGCGGACGTTTGGCGGAGTGCCGGCCATGATCCCCAAAGGAGGCGATTTGATCTGGGGCGACTTGTCCAGTTCCCCCGACGACCCAAGCAACACGCTCCTGACCAGCGATGCGGATATGGAGATCTCGGGCCCGAAAAACGATACCGTGGGCAAATTTATCCGGTACCGAGGCGAAAGTGTGGAGGGCGACGGCGACGCCAAGGGCGAGACCGTCTTGGAGACGGGAACAGATTATACGGTGGTGCAGAGCATCGATAAGTTGCTCGACGTGTCGCCCGATTGGTTCTCCAAGCGGGTTCGGGAAAACTACTCGTTTGGGTTTGCCAAGACGGCCAAAGAGCTCCGGAAAAACGAGCTCGACCAGGCCAAGTGGTCCAACCCTTTGGAGGTGGCCCTTCCCGATGCTCCCGACATGAAGATCTTCTCGTTCTACGGAGTCGGGAACCCCACGGAAAGAGCCTATACTTACCGCAAGGGCGGGCCCGAAGCAGGCATTCCTTACGTCATCGATACGGAATCGGACCACCCGGTGTATTTCGGCGATGGAGACGGTACCTTGGCGTTGATGACTCATAGCATCTGTCACGAGTGGCAGCGGCCGGACCTGCGTTTTAACCCGGCCAACATCGAGGTCAAGGTCGTGGAGATCAAGCACGAGCCGGACCGCTTTGATATCCGGGGTGGCGCCAAGACGGCCGAGCACGTGGACATTCTCGGCTCGGCGGAGTTAAACGAATTGGTGCTTAAGGTGGTGGCCGGACTCGGAGATACCATTGAAAATGTCTACGTCTCCGAGCTCCGGAACATTACATTGCAAATGAGCGTGTGAGAGAGAAATGGAGAAGTGGAGTGTAGAATTGAATAGAGTAAATTTTTTGTACTGTGGTGTAGTGCTGGGCCCGAACATCCTGCATCGGTGAATGAGCGCACTTGTACTCTTTGTAAGGGTATGGAGAAAGACCCCGAAGAAAGAGCGGTTTATGGGCCATTTTCGGGCGAAAAAAGGGCACCGTTGGAAAGCGCGGATGATGGCGAGTCGATCGGTACTAAAAACAAGGAAAACGGACTTGATTTGGCCCCCCGGGCCCCGCCGGGCCAGGTCACGTGCCATTTCTGCCACCGGTCCTTCTGCACCAAGGGCATCCTAGGCCGGCACATGGACCGGAAAAAGGGTGACGCCGACCACCCGGCACTGCAGGTGGACGAAATCCGGGGGAACGTCCGGCGGCGGGCGAGTTCGGGCCCGCCAAAAGTTTCGCCCCCGAAACTCTCGGTGGCTTCGGCGCCGCCCCCGAGCCGAACGCCCGATGCCCGAAAAATCGCCGCAAAGAAGTACAATAGCCAGAAATCGGTGAAGGATCGCAATAAACAACGCCGGCGGGCACGTGATTTATCGGTCCGAGCCCAGCTCGACGCCAATCGCTGGTTTATTGACGAAATCTTGGGGGGCCTGCATATAAGCACTCCGACCGAAGAAGACCCGCCCGATATCGAAGACCGGCCCGATTTGGAAGGACGGCCCGATTTCGCCAGTCTCGTGGCCAAACTAGTTCCTCCAAAGATATGGCCTGCTCTGGGCTCGGTTCCGGCCGACGGCGAACTTAAATATACGGTGAAAATCATCTCGGGGACTGCATACAACGGGCCGGTCCCACTCCAAAGTCTCCTTGACGAGTATACGGCGTGGCAAGAGCTAGATGCAGGAGAGAAGCTTAGGGCATGGCAAGCGGCCCAAGAGCGGGCTCTTCGTCAATTGGGAGCTAGTTTATGGGAGGTGCAATATGCAGGAGACTTGATCAGCAGGAAACAAACGGAGATTTACGAAGGGTATGCCGTCGATGAGTTCTATGCAGTTGATTCTGATCAAGAGAACGAGTTCTAGTCAAGAACCTGGTTAATTTGGCCGAAATTTGGCAAGAATTAGGCAAGAATTAGGCAAAAAGTTGGTTAAATTTGTCAAAAATCAGTCAAAAGTCCAGATTTTTGAGAATTCCTTGGATCCTCACGAGAACATCTCGGTCATTAGCTCATCGATCATTTTGAATGATTTTATGGAACTGTCTGTCTACTAATACTACAATTAGTCTAGTGTCTGGTGTCTAGTGTCTGGTGTCTAGTGTCTAGTGTCTAGTTCTGTCTAATAATGTCTAGTGTCTAGTGTCCAGTGTCCAGTTCTGTCTAATAGTGTCCAGTGTCTAGTTCTGTCTAATGTCTACTGATACAAAATTTCTTGAGTCTACTGTCTCATACTGTCTACTAATTTGTTACTACAAATATTGTCTTCTGTCTACTGATTTGTGTCTTCTGCCTAGCGTCACCGTTACTGTCTACTGTCTACTGTCTACTGTCTACTGTCTACTGTCCACTGTCCACTGTCCACTGTCTACTGTCCACTGTCCACTGTCCACTGTCCACTGTACTGTGTACTGTGTACTGTGTACTGTCTATTTCTGTCCACTATACAGTCCCCAAAAGTGTAGTACACAGTCCATTGTCCATTTGCCCAATTTATAGATTTTTTATAGTCGTGCTTGGGTGTATGAAATCTGACGCACATGTACATGCAGGCAGATTATGCACAACAATGTTTCATGTTTCCGCACTCGGAATATAAAAGGACCCTTTTCCTCCTGTTTAAATGTAAAATTGACTTCCCCCTTTCCCCCTTTTTTCCCACCCCTTTTCGCCCCTTTTTCTTTCCTTTTCTTCATACCCCTTTTCCTACCCCTTTTCCTACTCCTTTTTGTTCCTTTCTTTTCTTCCTACCCCTTTTCTCCTAGGGCCTGAATACAGCATTACCAAGAATCATTACAGGTGGGAAAATATTCACTTGAACTTTAGGGATGTTTAGTTTTTTGAATGTACTTTAGGGATTTTATGGATTTTGAAAGGTTTTTATGGGATTTTATGGATTTTTAGGGCATTCTTGGGATTTTCTAGGATTTTGGGTTCTTATGTGTTTTTTGGGACTTTGAGGAATTTCGTGGGAATTTTTGGAGTTTCTCTGGCTGGCTTGGGTCCTGTTAGAAACATTTAGAGTTTTTGGATGCTTCCGTTTCTTATAGCGGTGTACCAATATTGAGCAATCTCTCATGGGGTCTATTGACAAGGGTTCAAAAAAAAAAAATGGAGAATCAAAGGTGATCATGGTTTCAGGAAAATCGACTTTAGTTGCATTGGTCACGGCTGATCATCCCCAGTCGTGGAAGTCAGTTATCAAGCAAATTGAACGGTGTGCTTAAAGAAAACCACTACTTGAGTATGTTCCTCTTTTGATCATACAGGACAGCCAAGCTTGACGAATGTCTTAAGAACAAATATTCTTTTTTGGGACGTGATTATTTTTGGAACATTATTTCTGGAAGATTATTCTTGAAGATTATTTCGGAAGATTATTTTTGAAGATTCTTTTTAGAGATTCTTTTTAGAGATTATTTCTGAAGATAATTTTTAGAGATTATTCCTGAAGATTATTTCTAAAGATTATTTCCGGAAAATTATTTTTGAAGGTTATTTCTGAGGATAATGTTTTAAAGTTTTTGAAAGATTATTATTATATTGAAGCTGCATTTGATTAACTGGCTTTAAGCGTTTTCTCGGATGCAGTACTCCCAAGATCCAAAAACAGGGCAGGGCTCGAAACCATGGTTCTTCACAACCTCCTTCACTCCTTCCTCCTTCCCTCCTTCTGATCCACAGACCGGTTCATCCCACTTAGGTTTTTGGGCCCACTTGAGTTTTTGGGTAAAACCTAAAATACCTAAAGTGAGAAAAAAGGTTTAATTGGTCAATGATGGAAAAAAGCCATGATTTTCGCTTGGCTTCGAGGTCCAATTTCCACTACCAATGAAGTATCCCGTTCTGAAAATCCCGTTTGGAAAATCCAGTTTTGAAGATCCAGCCATGGAAATCCTCCTAGTTTCTCCAGCAATTATGCCTTTTTGAACCTGTTTTTTGCGTCTGGGTTCTCCTCGATTCTACTTTTCAATTCTGGGTCGGGAAATGGACCTTAAACTTAGGTTGGGAAATGGAAAGGCTGGATCTTCTTAACCTTACCGAATGCCGCTTGCAAGGCTTCTTGGGCTCCTTTCCGCCAGCCCCTCTGATTGTTCTACCAGTCCCTTTGATTGTTCTGCCTTGGAGTGCAGATAAGACCTCTTAAGTTAACCTTTTCTTTATAAAAAGGTTATTTAAGCTTTTTAGGTACTTGGCTATTTCAAAAAGCCATAGACTATTTTATGAAATGCCATTGAAGATTATTGGGCCATTGACTCTTCACCAAAAGCCATTGAAGACTATTGGAAGGCCATTGACTATTTTATGAATAGTCTACTTCAAGACTAATCTCAAGACGGTTTGGATATTTCTTGCAAGCTTAAAGTCGGAAAAGAAACCACATCCGCCTTTCGAGAAGCTCCATGGTATGAGATCGATTCCATGGTAAACTGATCTTACTGTGGAGTCCTGGATTCCTTGTGGAGGTATGGGTATCCCCTGGAAATGAGTCGGACCGGATTTGGAATCACCAGATCATCAGAATCACCAGGAGAAGCGTTTACCTGAAAAATCACTTTTCTGAAAAAGCACTTGACTATATGCACCACTGGGCTTTGTTAAAGCTTCCAATATTATCGTGCATACTCCAAATGTCCCAAATGTCCCAAATGGCTATTGATTCCGAATAGTCAATGACAATGCTTAGAATTCCTTGGATTCCTTGGCAATCAGGTATATTAAACCGTGGGATTCCGGTTTGGGAAGGGGGAACATCAATAATCCACATGCAATTCCATGGCTTGCTTCTGGCGTCTCTCATGGCCGGTGCTGTGTGGCCCAACCATGACGAAATCTACCCTGTGAATTTCATCGCCCGTGTCGGCCATGAAACAATTCCCCTCTCCATGGCCGTGTACCCACTCAAAGAACCCAACGAAAAGCAGGAAGCCAAAGAAAAGCAGGAACCTCAGGAACATCAAGAACCTCAAGAAAAGCCGGTGTGGATCTTGGCCTATAAAGAGCCGGCCGTGAACCCCATCAACTTCACGTTATGAGGAAGGTACGTTTATTACAATGACTCAAGTCTCCGGGGTTTTTTGGGGTTCCACAACGATAGTTTGGCCATTGGGTCTTCTGTCATGGGGAAAACATGGGATCTTGACCGTCAAGGAAAAGTTTTAAATGCTCCTTTTTACTCCTGCCATTGTGATTGGTTACTCGATAAGAACATGTACATTGTTCATGGAGAGATTTACGAGGGCAAGAGCGAGTGTACCAAGGCCGACCTTTACATTTTAAGCCCGGACAAAACTCCCCCGGTGGATGATAATGTACCGGATCCACTGTCGGATCCAGAAAAACTGTCTCGAGTCACAATACGCTCGGAAACCCGGGAGATTTCCCCGTTAATCTTCTTTGCCAAACGAAGAGGTGGGCCCTTGATCCCGCTCAAGGCTACTGCTATTCATTTCCCGGATAAAGGATACGCAGCACATTTATTATCGTATGCAACCAGGCGGGAAAAATCCATCAAATTCACTTTCAACGATAAATTGGTTTCCACCAGCGAAACAGCCACCCCGAGGTCCTTGGCGCTCTACGGAGGCTACTTGGCGATTTCCAACGCTATTCGAGCAACGAGATGGGAGTTGGACAGTCGGAATAGGGTGGTGAATGTTCCGTTATACGCCTGTGACGTTCTCCGCAATAGAAGACGGTACATTCGGTATGGAGAGAAGTATAAGGGCCGCAGAGAGTGTGTTGGGGTGGAATTATACCTTTTGCGTCCAGACAAAAGCATCGGGGTGAATGTCCAGGCCTTGGGGAAGCATTATGTTCCCCGACCCTCGAGACCCAAAACCTCAAAATCGCCAACCTCGAAATCCCACACCTCGAGACCCAAAACCACCAATCCCAAGCCTCCAGACTTCACAGAATTCCACTCCAAAGGTGTATATCCGTTGGTATTCTTTGTTGATGTCCAAGGTGAAACTCTTATGCCTTTATCCGGAGTTGGAATTCAATTTTCAATCAGCGGACGTCCAGGACATGTTTCGGGGTATCAATACCCATCTGATAAACACGCCAAGTTTGCTATACACAACAAAAAGGCGTCCATCGATGAAACATATATGCTGGGATATTTGGGGCTTTACAACGGCTTCTTGACTGTTGCTTATACTATTGAAGCAACTTCCTGGGACTTGGACGAGACCAGCCGCATTCAAAATGTTCCGTTTTACTCTTGTCCCCATTCCGATAAGAACAAGCGGTTTATTCGGTACGGAGAGGATCTGCGCAATCACAAAGCTTGTTTTCCGGTGGAAGTTTATCTTTTAAAACCAGACCAAACGCATCCGGGAAATCTCCGGCCTTTGCTCGGTAAAAAAGGGGAGAAGGAGAAGGAGAATCGGGAAAATTGGGTGAATCGGGAGAAGGAGAAGGAGAAGGAGAATCGGGAAAATTGGGTGAATCGGGAGAAGGAGAAGGAGAAGGAAAAGAAGATTACAGAGAATCGGGAGAAGGAAAAGGGGAATCCGGAGAAGGGACGGAAAAACTCTCAGCCTGGAAATGTCGATAAGCACCGGGACGTTATTCCGAAAATTGGTTCTTCCAATACAAACCCCAATCCGCTTATTTTCGTTGCAGCATTCAATGGCACCCAGAAGGTTCTTTCCGGATTATATTCCGATACAAGAAGTACGAAATTCTTCTCTTATGGCAATCCCAGAAAACCCCCGGTGGAGTTTATTTTGAAAGATGGATTTGTCAGCACCAAAGCCGTTTTTCCCGAATACGTCGGGTTCCACAATGGCTTATTTGTGTTTGGGCCCGGGGTCTCGGGGACAAAGTTGGCTTTTGACCGGAACAAAAAGCTCCTAGGGTTATCCTTCCATGCGTGCTACATGTCCTATGCCAAAGAATATTTTATTGAGGAGGGGATTTCCAATTGTCCGGGGGTGAATCTTTATCTCCGGCCTTCTACCCGGTCAAAAGGGATTGGAGAGGCCCACAGTACGAGGGACCTTGAGAGATAGAAACCGATTGCAAAGAAACCAAATGGAAGGAACGATGGAAAGGCCGATGGAAAGAAATCAAATGGAAAGGCCGATGGAAAAAAATCAAATGGAAAGGCCGATGGAAAAAAATCAAATGGAAAAGACGATGGAAAGGAACTTCATGGAAAGGACCTTGAGAGAAGGAAACCAACGGGAGTTGAACGGAAGTCTGGACCTGAAACTACTGGAAAGAAACTTACTGGAGCTGAAGCTACTGGAAAAAAAGCTACTGGACCTGAAACTACTGAACCTGGAATTACTGGACCTGAAAGTACTGCAACTAAAGTCACGGAAGTTAAGCTTAAGCCTGGAATTGGACTTCCTAAAGTTGAGCTCAAGTCTGGAGAGAAATCGGCTGAACCTGAAAATACTGGAAAAAAAGGTACAACGCCAGAATCTACAGGACCAGAAAATACAGGACCAGAAACTACTGGAAAAAAATCTACTGAAGCTGAGAAAAAGACTGGAAAGGAATCTACTGAAGATGAGCTTAAGTCAAAAAATGAATTTCCTGGAGTTGTGCTTAAGTCTGGAAAAAAACCCACTTGGTCTGAAAATACTGGAGCTGAAGATACTGGAGCTGAAGATACTGGAGCTGAAACTACTGAAGTTAAGCTTAAACCCGGAAATGGACTTTCTGGAGAAGTGTTTTTGTCTGCAAAGAAACCTACTGAAGATGAGTCTAAGACTGGAGAAACACCCAGTGGACCTGGAACCACTGGACCTGGAACCACTGGAGTTGAGCATATGCCGGAAAAGGAAATTACTGGAAAGGGAATTACTGAAAAGAATTCTGGGAAGAAATTTGGAAAGAAATTTGGACCTGAAACTGGGCCTGAAACTGGGCCTGAAAATACTAAATCCAAGCTGGAGACTGAAGAAGCCACTGAAAAACAAGAATATTCAAAAAAAGTTGAGGTTCACACGACTTCACTTGGGTCTCCTGCACCTGAACATTCCCAAGAAGAAAAAGAAAAAAAAGATCAAGATGAAGATGATGAAACCATTTTCCACGTCCGCGTGGCCTTAAGTTTCCGGATAGACTGGAACGGATGTCGTTGGCCTTCAATCAGTTTGGTGAAGCTGGAACTTCAATCTCTATGACTTCCGAATTGGGAAATAAATCAGAAACAAGGATTTGGGAATCAGAAAACAAGGATTTAGGAATCAAGGAATCGGTTTAAAGTATCATGTGACGGAAAACTTGGAAAAATATGATCTCGGTTCTTCTACTTTCGTTGAAGTGGTAATTGGGAAGAACTGTCCTGCATATAAACCAGGACTCTTTACTAGTTTCTTTTTTAGGACTACATGCCAATACGAATACGTGTTAACAACTTTACTTTATAAATACCACGGCCTCTTTAAAATTTATCAGTATGGAGATCTTATGATGACTTGTAGACTGAGAGGAGCGACCTGCATATAATGCGAAACTGGAAATAGCATTTTAGCAGCCACCAATAGACTTTAAAGCTTGGGCTTAATATAGTGTGATGATGGAATTTCGGAGATTCCAACGGTTTAAAAAAGTTTGAAAATGGTTTATTTTTGTGGAGTATGAAATGACCTGAGTTAGGAGGTCGGAACTGTACATAATCCCGGGACTGTATATAAGACCCGGACTGGATTTTAGTACACCCTAAGGTATGGCCCGAGGGCAAAACACCCGTACACTGCGCTACCCCAGGCCAAAAAGGACCAAACGCAAAGCACTTTAATTTCCTTAAAGTGGTGGTAAAATACTTTGGTTGTAATGCTGGAATTCCGGAGAGTGCAATGGAAGTTTTTCTGGGAAAAAGTAGGGTGTGTCCGTGGATTTACACGCAGGGCCAGGCAATTCCGGCCCAATTCCGACCCAATTCCGGGGTACCACTACAAAACACTAAAACACCCCTCCAAAAAACCTACCATACTATTATAAATCTGGGCGCCCTAAATATAACACATTCATCGACCAACCATTCACTTGTGGCCTTGTTTAGTTGGGTAAAAGGGGGACCTGCATACAGGGCCACAAGACCACAGTCACGTGAGGTTAACCGCCAAACCCCCCAAAAATCCCACAAAAATCCCCAAAAAACCCCCCAAAAAATCCCAAAAGAAATATAGTAAGAAAGAAATCAAGAAAATGAGCCGAAGAGAAACCAACAATCTCCACCCTTTCGGTTGGAGATTTTACAACTCTAAGCCTCCTTGGAAAAAACCCGTACACCCGTACACCGGCAAACGCGCGCGGTCCCGCACACGCGCACCTCTCCAACGTACACCAAACTTTACTTCCACAACAATGAGGTATGTAAACCACCACGAGCTCAAATGGAGCTCGAAAAAAGGAGAAATGAAGAAAAAATCAAGGAGAATTTAAGGAGCAAGTGCAAGAAATGTTAAAGTGCAGGATCATTTGATGAAATCAACGAATCAGGGGTTTCGGATCTTCGAGGTTTTGCGATTTCCAATTCAATTGGTCTTTCCATGATTATTTGGGCTATTGATTTCACAAATGAAGAGATTTCACAGATGAAGAGCTGGCACAGACGAAGGGATGGCACGGACACAGAGAAAGTTACAATTGGCTCTTTTTTGGCGGTTTTTTGGCAGCTTTTTAGCGGTTTTGGTTGCATTTCGACAGTTTTTGCTGTCCTTTTGCTGTCTATGCTGTCCTTTTAGCGGTTTTTTGCTGTCTTTTTGCTGCCTTTTGCTGTCATTTTGCTGTCTCTTTACTGTCTTTTTGGCAGTCATTTGGTTTCCTTTTGGCAGTCATGGCGGTCTTTTGGTTGCCTTTTTGGCAGCTTTTTGACAGCCTTGGCAGCCTTTGGCGGCATTGACAGCCTTGGCAGTCATTTAGTCGTGCTTTCGTTGTCCTTTGTCCTTTGTCCTTTGTCCTTTGTGTTCTACTGGTTCTTGTCTTCTACTGATTCCTGTCCTCTGCTGATTCTTGTCTTTGATTTGTCTTTCCTTGTGTCATACCTGTTGTCATTCGCCAGTCTTCTGGCTGTCCTTTGGCTGTCCTTTGGCTGTCATTCGGCAGCATTGGCAGTCATTTGGTTGTCATTTGGTTGTCATTTGGTTGTCTTCTGTCTTTTGTCTTCTGCAGTCTTTGATTTGTCTTTTCTTGTGTGATTCTTGTTGTCAATTGGCAGTTTTGGCAGTTTGGGCAGTTTTGGCAATCATTTGGCAGTTTTGGCAGTCTAAGCATTTGGCAACTTTGACAGTCTTGACAGTCTTCTTCTCTTTTTATCTCCTTTTGTCTTGATCTTTTACTAATGGCAGCGGCAAATTCGTTAGAGCGTCGAAGTATCGGCACGTGTTCGGGCAAGCCAGCAAGAAGGAACTCTGCTATGAAAACTTGAAGGTGACCAAGAATGCTTGGGACGCCAATATCATTTATACCAACGGAAAGTACCTCCTGGTCACGTGGGACTCGTCAGGAGGCGGTGCCTTTGCCATTATTCCCATTTCCGAGGTGGGCAAGGCTCCGGATACAGTTCCGCTTTTCCGCGGGCACAAGGGGCCTGTTTTGGATACGGCCTTTAATCCGTTTAACCAACAGCAGGTGGCCAGTTGTTCGGACGACGGAAATATCCTCATTTGGCATATCCCCGAGGACTTTTCCTTCCACAACTATAGAGATGATTCCGACGACGTCAGGGACGTGGTGACGCCCGAAAAAGTGCTTTCGGGCCATACTAGAAAAGTGGGCCACGTGGAGTACCACCCATGTGCGGAGAATGTGTTGGCATCTTCGTCCATGGACTATTCGGTGAAGATCTGGAACATCGAGATGGGAAAGGCCGAAATCTCCTTGCAACACAAGGACTTGGTGACGTCATTTGCCTTCAACTACAACGGCTCGCTCATGGCCACCATTTCCAGAGACAAGAAGTTGCGGATCTGGGACTTGCGGTCCGGAAAAGTGATTTCCGAGGGCCCGGGCCATACGGGGGCCAAGGCCTCCAGGGTCATTTGGTTGGGCAACACCGACCGCGTGTGCACCACCGGTTTCTCCCGGTTATCCGATCGCCAGGTGGGGATCTGGGACGTGAATGATATTTCCAAGGGCCCCATCGATGGGTTCATGGTGGTTGACTCGTCGTCGGGAGTGTTGATCCCCATCTACGATGATGCCACCTGCACATTGTACTTGGCCGGCAAGGGAGACGGCAATATCCGGTACTACGAGTACGACAAGGACGTTCTCCATGAGTTGTCGCAGTACTCGTCGGTGGATGCTCAGAGAGGCTTTGCAGCTGCGCCCAAGACGTCGGTCAACATCCGGGAAAACGAGATCTTAAAGTGCTACAAGACCGTCAACGACTCCAGCATCGAGCCGGTCTCGTTCATAGTGCCCCGGAAGTCCGAGATGTTCCAGGAAGATATTTACCCGGACGCTCCTTCCAACAAGCCTGCACTTACTGCTCTGGAGTGGTTTGGCGGCAAGGACGTCAACGGGCCGCTTTTGGTCAAGATGGAGGCCATTTTCGAGGGGAAAAACGCTGATGTCAAGGAATCTTCTCCTGCCGTCAGTATCTCCGAGAAAAAGTCTGAGGAGAAATCAAAAGCAGCTAAGGAGTCAAAAGCAGCCAAGGAGTCAAAAGAGGCTAAGGAGTCAAAAGAGGCTAAGGAGTCAAAAGAGGCCAAGGAAGCTAAGGAAACTAAGGGAGCGGAGTTAAAGGAAGCTTCTAAAGAAATTTCTCCAAAAGAAACTTCCCCAAAGGTTTCTAGAGCAAATAGCTCTTTATCGGGCAGTCCTGCACCCGCAGCCTCTGTGGACGAGGCCTTGAAGGCGTCCAGCACCGTGGGCAGTCTCATCAACAAGGTAGTGGACGAATCGGACGATGAGGATTCCAAGAGGATTGCTCACAATGCTGACGACGAGTGGCAGGACGTTGCGCCGGTGAAAGAGGTTAAGAAAGAGGCCAAGCCTCAAGAAAAGATTGAGTCCAAGACCGAAGCAAAACCTCAAGAAAAGATTGAAACGGAACCAAAGGACGAAGAGTCTAAAAAGGAAGTGAAGAAGGAGGAAGTGAAGAAGGAGGAGGTGAAGAAGGAGGAGGCCAAGGGGGCTAAGGAGGAGACCAAAACTCCTACCTTAAGGTCTACCGTTGAAAAACTCGCCGGGCTTGTGGAATCGTTGGAGAGGCAAGTGTCCAAGTTGACGGAGGCCAATGCCGAGAGAAACACCCGCATCGAGGCCTTGGAGAAGAAGATCGACGTGTTATTATCCAAGTGATAAATAGTGTCTGTACTTAAATATTGTAACTTAAACATCAGTTTACAGAAGAGGAAGTCAAAGTAGTCAAGGTAATCATGTACTTTTCAGTGGGTGCTAAATTTTAAAAGGTTTAACTCTGTTATCCAAGCACAACAGTATTTTTTCTATAAAATCCGATATGGTGTAATGGCTAGCACAGTTCGCTCTCACCGAGCAGATCGGGGTTCGATTCCCCGTATCGGAGATTCTTTCTTTTTTTTTTGCCGCGTTAGTGAGTTGACGTGGAATTTAAGGACGGTGCGATGGAAGGTGCAGTCCTTAGTTTGCAGCAATTCGAATAAACTCATTGACTATACTGAATCCTACCCTCTTTAAAACCCGGAACAAAACCATCTCAAGTAAACACTTTTTATGGTAATTGGACTAACACCCTATACAATCCACAGAGTGTATATACCAACAGCATTCATAAATAGTACTGTAGGTCCATAGAAACAGTATAAACATACTAAGCAGTATAGTTATCAACAGTCTAGTTATCACAGTATAGTAGATAGTATATATCAACAGTATGAGCATAGTTGTCGTGAACTGGGCTGCTTGACTTGACGTCTTTGCTAAAGGTTAGTATTATAATTTGAGTTTTCTAGACTCTTTGGACTAGACTCTTTGAACTCTAATCCGGTGGACCTGTAAACCATCATGTCTCACAATGACAAAGCATTGGATGTTTTGATTTAGTTCTTAGGAATATTCCTATTGCATGAACCGAGGACTTGTCCTGAAAAGATGATTCTCATCTTGCCCACCTTTTGATGTGCCAAATCTATGCATTCTAGACTTCTGGCCATGTCTAATCAACACGAATCATCCTGTATACTCCCTGAGTACTCCAGGGTATTATAATTCAGTCTCTTGGATTGGTACCAGTAGTCCAGGACTGCACCAGTGTTCAGGACTGGACCAGTGTTCAGGACTGGACCAGTGTTCAGGTCATCATAATATCAATCCCTTAATTCCAAACACTCCAGTTTATCCCGGATTGGCTGCTAGCATATTTCAAAATACCAATGCTTGGGTTGACCTTGGGTTGACCTTGGAGTAATTGTTTTTGAGGCATTAGCCTAAGTCCCAGGATCAGTTGGCTGGAGTAAAGAAAGCAGGGGAATAAAGGAGTCTCAAAGGGATGCGAAGGATGGAAAAAAAAAGGAGTAAATTAGGGGCGGGGGTCGCGGCCTTTTATAATCTTGGGAGTGAGGGGTACATCATGTTTCAGGATTTGCAGCCACCCGCGAAAATGTTCGCGCACACATATAAAATAGACGTTCGCACCAAGTAAAAATGACACCAAGTTTTTCCCATGGACTGGAAGTAATTCGCTGCAATGAGTTTCTTCTTCGATGAAAAAAAATCTCTTTATATGGTAATGTGTTCGAAAAAGTGTTCGGAAATGTGTTCGAAAATGTGTTCGGAAATGTGTTCGAAAATCTTGTACACATCAGTTTCATAGAAATGCTTGTCAATAGTTAACATGGTGCTGTATTGTGGTTTCAAATTTCCAATGAGGTAATTTTGAATACCCTGCCCCACCAATTTTTCATTTTATCATCTGGATTCAATTCTGACCATATTTCTTTGGCTTCATCTCGTTTTCTGCGTTAACTCTTGAAGTAGACCATATTATATTCAGGATAGGAGCCAATGAATACCCATTTTTTCAAAACAGCATTGCAGAGAGATTAAGGGGAGGAACACAGCTTGACTTTTATGGGCTAGAGTTCCCAGAATATCCCTGCTGATGCCTGTTGTGCAGGAAGGATGATCACGGATCGTTCCTTCATTGCATGATATGGAAAAACCCTCAAAGATAAAACTATTCTGCACCCAAAAAAGGAAGATCAAAAGAAAAGCATATGGAATAAAATATGAAAAGGGACACAATGAGTTGCTTCCCTTTTTTTTGCTTCCTTTTTTGCTGCTTCCATTTTTGCTGCTTCCATTTTTGCTGCGTCCCCACAGTTGTATTGGCCTTTACCAAATGCGATGGAAGATATGTGCTGCTCTCGGGAATGGATCTTGGAGAATTGTATGGAAGGGTCTGCATTTCTGCGTATGCCAACTCGTTGGGGTCTCCCACTAAGTTTGCCTTCAAAGGCGGAATGGCGCATACCACCCAATTGTCCTTTCGACAGTCTGCTTTGATGAGAATTTGGTGTATGGCAATCGTTCTCCGTATGAAAAGTTTGATTTGGACTCAAGTGGAAGGTGGTATGCCCCGGAGTATGAAATGCCCAAGAGTTCTTCTTTCAAGGTCGACGTACATCTTGCAATACGTCCAACTAACAAAGTCGGCCGTGGCTCCTGCATTCTCCCTGTTAAACACTTTTCGGGTGAAGATACCACCCGATGAATAAACCTTCGGATCAATAAACCTCCGGACCAATAAACTTCCGGATGAATATTCAGGTTCTGGTAAGTATTGCCCATGATAGTCCTTGAGATTTTGAAAGCCTTGAGTTTCGAAAGTGTGATGGTTTATCACTTCAACCTGATCTTGTAATTTTGGTATGAGCTCCGTCCGGTGAACATTGTTGGCCCTGAAACATTAGACGATGCAACGTAGAGCAGAGGCGGAGTCGGGGAACTCCAATATATGTATACCTTGAAGCATAACAGTTGTTGTACCTTTCAAGGTATTATTGTCCAATTCTCATATATGATTGTCCTAACTTTCCCCGACGAGTTAAATAACTTGTAAATGGTATCCGGTTCTTTATTCCCATTTCAGAAGTGCCATTCATTCTTTTGAAAAATTAGTTATTTTTTGAATTGTCCCCTTTTAACTGTTGTTTCTTTGAATATATATCATTAGAAATTGAAATGGCTCTTGGCTAGACGATAGATCAGCATGTCTTGATTGAAAATAACGAATTTCTCAAGTCGTAGAGTTTATTCAAGTTGATGGACAGCCTCAAAATATTCAAGCTTTCAAATTGTTCAAAATTGCCTGTTTAAAGTGCAAGGCTTTATTTGTGGATGGTTTTTTAAAAAAGGGGGGGAATGCGGTGCCTTTTATATTTCGCCACTGCTCGCCACTCCTGCATGGAAGGTGGCTGCAAATAAATCGGGCGCAGTGCGAATGGCATATATTAACCCTCCCCCCCCCCCCCTCACAAATTTCCCTAATTTTATCTTTTGCTTTTCTTTCAAATCTACACCTGATACTCTTATAAAAGCTCAATGAGTCAGTTCAATTTGTTGCTCTTGATAATTGTTCGTATGGTATATTGAAAACTCTTTTACAGCCTTGTTATGTCCCTGAATTCCCAACCAAATATATACAGGTTACTTAAACAGCTTATCAAAATGATACTTATACTTTGATTAGTACTAACAGAAATAGATGAATCGGATAGTTTGGTCTTAAGACAGGGCAGAGGAAGTATGTTCTTGACACGCTCCATTAACAGATATTCCTCCATTGATGGATTTTCAAATTAATACATTTGGAAAACATACTTTAGCAGGAGCTAATGAACATCCTATGTCTTAATGGCGTCTGGCAGGGCCTTGATCCATGAGACCTTTTAGAATGGCCAAGGAATGTGCCATAGAGAGTGTGCCAGACCGTATTTGGATTCACGCTTTGAAATTACCAGAACTCTTCTCAAGCCGGAAACATTCAATGGACTGGAACAACCGTGGGAGTTAGCAACCGTGGGACTTTAACAACCGTGGGACTTTAACAACCGTGGGAGTTTAACAAACGTGGGATTTATTCTGACAGAAAGGGGATCTATCAACTGGTACCCCGTCAAGATCCCTGAGCTTGTTTTGGGACAACGTAAGGGGCGGTTAGTCTAGTTAATGAATCGGTTGGACAGTCCGAGGTCATTAGCGGAACGACTATGCACGATACTGCCCGAAGTGAAGGTAGTGGGAGGAGTGACACCTCCTGCTAGAAACGAAACAATGAGTCGTTTGCAAATACACCACCAGACCGGGTTCATGAGCAGAACATCCATTCTCCACCAGAGACCTCGCGAAAAAGACTAAAACAACTGGAAGTTTAAAGATCCGAAGATAATTGGCAATCCCTCGGACTCAGAAAACATCGCCAGATTCTTTTGATGCTGTCTACCTAGACGGGACACAATTTTAGGGGGAGATCTATGGCATACCCTGCACCGATTGGCACGAATCACTCGCCACTTCAGGGCCGCTTCAGGGCCACTTCAGGGGGAGTGTATCACACTTTAGATGAATCTACGACGGAAAAAGATCTTAACTTGAAAAGTGTCGAGTATAAAAGGTTAGAAGTTGCGAGCAGTTTGCCGATGAACCCAGGTGAACCGTTGATTGATGATCGGTCAAAGAACGACCCGATTCGGACTCTAGAAGCTTAACTGGAGAAATCTGAAAAAGTCCCTAGAAGCTTCAAAGAAGCCATGCGTCTGAGAAGCCGAATACTCTGGGAAAACGCGTGTGGCCAAGAAAGGAGTGCTCATGATAAAAAGGATCCTTTGAGCTAGTTGAATGACTTGTGTACAGGAAAGATCAATAGGCAGGAATGATCAATGGGCAGGAATGATCAATGGGCAGGGAGTGATGACATTTCCATAGCCATTGTTGAATAATGCGTGACTTGGTTGGGACATAAGGGGGCAAAAGAACCCTGGTCAGTTTTCTTTCTCCGATAAACATACCAATACCATGAAGACAAGTCAAATGTTTTTCGCCTCAATTTTGGCAACTACTGCTTGGGCAAGATCCATCAAGACATGGGCATTCTTTGCAAAAACCGGTGACAAATTTGGCCCCTTACCCGCAATTCTTCTTCCGAAATGAGTCCCGGTGTCAGCACATTTTCTTATGGAGGTAATTTCGAAACTGCTGAGTTCACTTTCCGAAATGGCTACGCTGTCAGCCACAATCAATCCCTTGTTGAAAATGTGGGAATTGCCGACCACCGCTTTAGCGTGGGATCTGGTATCCGGCGGACCAAATTGGATCTTGATGATAAAAAAAGGGTCCGCAATACAATATACTATTCGTGCGAGAATATCAACGATGGGAATATTATCACCGACAAAAAACTATCTGAAGGTTGTACCAAGGTGGAGATTTATGTTTTACCATACGACGGAAAATCCAGGTCTTTGATGAAGCTGCTGTCATTGATGAAGCTGCTGTCATTGATGAAGCTGCTGTCTTTGATGAAGCTGCTGTCTCTGATGAAGCTGCTGTCTTTGATGAAGCTGCTGTCTCTGATGAAGCTGGTGTCTCTGAAAGAAACTAATTCCATCTCTGGGTCTCGGAATTTGCCGTACGTCTTTTATGCAAAATTCAATGAGTCTTTGGTGCCGCTTGGATCCCGGACATACACAAATATTGATGCCAATCACAGTATCATGTGTTACGGAGAAGCCGTTGGCCACTCAGTGGAGTTAGAAAGGGTAGGACATTCCGCTATCAGCAGGGGCACAGACAATGATGGGTATATTGGAATAAACGGTGCAAGCCTTGCTTACGGTCCCACGATTCCTGCCACGGACTTGATGTTGAATGTGGATGGCATGCTATTCAATGAAGACTATTTTTCGTGCATGATAATGGACGGCATGCGAGCTATTCTCATAGCTCGGTTGTTTCCGGACTGTTTTATGGTGGAGGTATACCTTTTGCGGGAAGAAATAGAAGATGCAAATGTTTAACTCAAACAAAAAGGCATCTGAGAAGACAATGAAGGTGTTGGGAAATCAAGTTTTTGAGAAAGAAAAAAGCGTCTGTTTGGGAAAGAAAAAAGCGTCTGTTTGGGAAAAAAGGGAATATAGACACTGAAATGTCTACCGAACATTTCCAGAAGCAGACAAACACCTTGACAGGATTTAAAACCCCCACATATGGCTTCTTTTCCAAAGACAACGGTACAATGTTTGTTCGCTTTGTTTTGCAACACGGTAAGTACCCTATCAGTATAGGTACATATACCAACGGGAACTTTGCAATTCAAGAAAATCTCTTTTTTTATGTTCGGTCCTCATACCCCTCCGACTGAATTGAATGTCGATCATTTTGGTATGGTCATCAAGAATGATTTCTATTCGTGCTGGTGTGAACGTCTCAATGGTCAAGTGATTTCTATCGAAAGCATTAATGATTTCTGTTACCATGTGGAAATATACTTGATGCCAAAGTGAAAAATTGCGTTCACCTAAGAATGTCCACGAAAGAATTCTGAAAAAAAGACCGTTTTTAGGGTTGAGCACTATTATCCTTGGAAAGTGTCTGAATATGAAGTCGAGCACTGAGGGTATTTCAAGACATGAATTGTGAGATGGAGACTTGGGTCTTTAATGTTCCGAATCGGTGGTCTTGACAATTCGTTCTAGTCTTTCTCTTTTTTTTTTTTTGACTCTGTTGTGTCGTGGTATCAAATAATATGTGGACGTACTGAGCTAGTAGTGCCGAATTCTCCTCTCATTTGTTTTTTCCATAAGCCCTATAATCATTGCCTCCAAACTTCAAGAAGTATGAAAGTAGTCTAACTGATAACCTTTCTTTAACTGGCTAAAGTCATCTCCCATAAATCCGGCTTGGTCGGGGCTTAGACGAGATATCCATCGCATCTCATGTGTACACTGCATAGCAATAGCCAAAGACAAGTTGAACATATGAGACTCGTGTTGAACATGAGACTCGTGTTGAACATATGTACTGCATACTGAAACTTCAGAAGAGGTGAAGGGGGAGAAGTACTCCGAAGTTTAGAATGCGGGGATACAGATGAAACACGGAGGTAAGAACCACTGTTGGATATAAAGCCGACTAGTGGAGCATCTGGAACCAATGAGAGATCTCCGATAATATCCCCTCACGCATAGTCGGTCACGAAGGGGCGATAACTCCTTCCTCGGAGTTAACAGAGGCCAATGACAGCTCTCTAATTGGATCACGCATGAGGGATATAAGCTCCCGGGTCGGGTTGGAAAAAGAGGGTGTATTGAAAAAGAGGGTGTATTGAAAAAAAAGGGTGGAAGTTCTGAGGAGCGGATTTGGCTGCAATTTATATTCGCACGCCGCGCGCGTTTCACATTTTTGCCGCCACAAAACCGCCTGTTTTTGCGGTATATAAATATGCGATCCCCCCAGTTTTTTTACTGCGTAATTATACTTTTTTCTTCCTTGAACTATGGCTTCGTCGGATCTCAGTCATTTGTATATAAGGTGGGGAATCTCTCAGCCCAGTTTTAGATACAGCACAAGCATTAATACAAGCAGAGAAAGAAGAAGCACTAATACAAGCAGAAAAATGAGAACTCAAGTTCCCTACTTAGCAGAGTTCTTGTTAGCCAATGAGACACGTGCCAGAATATGAGAGCGTTTATTCTAACGCGCAACATGGACAGTGCACAGATTGCAGATTGGACAATCAGTACCTACTCCACAGACGGGATACGACCATGGTTGAATATGGGCTAATTTTTCCAGAGCTACTGTTACTGATGGCAAGAATGATCCACTATGGGTGCTTTCGAATCCCACCAAAAAAGTAGTTGTGGAAGTATGGTGAGTCACGTGACCCCCTCCATTTCCGAAAGCCTCTGGATATTTATGCCAACCTTAAAATCCTTCCACTCTTACTTTTACTACCTGCTTCCATTCTTTCTTGCTCTGTCTATTGACTAGCTATACCAAACTGAACTACACTAACTACATTAACCTAAACTAGACAGAATGAAACTACTTTTACTGGACTATGTTTTATCTACTCCAAATGTATAATCTACTACCAATCGATTGTTCTGCAGGGTAAATCTAGCCTAGTGATTCTTGTTAGTGTCATTGCAACAAGAGTTGATAGTTAAACTTGTCTTTTTATGTGTATATCACATAAGATAGGCTGCTATGCTCAGCATGCATTTAGCCGTTGCAGCATAAGACTTTATAAAAGACTATTTTCATATAGAGCCGTGAAGAACAGCAATTAGAGACTCTGGCTCAGTGAAGACAAATTGCAACATGCTAAGAATATATATTCCAAGTCTGAAGCATTCTTTTTTTACCTAAAATAGGTAGTTGAAGAGACTTGCCGTGTCGGTATATGCGAGCACCAGCCACCTCCAAATTGAATCGCGAAATGCATAAACCAGCGGCCTGGCATCTAAGGTGCAGGTAAATAATAATGTGAAAATCCGTGGAAATACTAGAATTACAAGGGGGGATCTCCCCACTTATATATTGCGACCAATGGGGGATGAAACAAGGTTGGTGCATTTGGTGCATGAGCATGAGCATGCGCGCTACAGGCTGCAGGCTGCAGGCTGCGAAAACGCACTCCCTCCCCTCCCCGTTCTATATAAGATCCGGGATTCCCACTAATTTCTGCGCACATTTTTTTTGAGGCTCCATCAAAAATAGCTCAATCTTTAGTATTCTTGTGGCCATGAGAATAGCTCCAGGATGGTTAATCCATATCCAATGGCGTTCTATGAGTGAAGTTATGAATACCAGCACTTGAAACGGTGTCAATATTTATATGCGACAGAAAGTCTCGTTACGGTTCAGCCAAAATATAGCTTCGAAAGAAAAAGAAAAAAAGAAAAAAAGGGAAGAATCAGGTTCCAACGAAGTACTTTCGATTCGAACCCCATTAAATTTTGTCCTTGAGCTTTGTTGAATGCCCCTCATTTCCTTATTCATAATGCAGTGCACAGGACAGAATTCTTAACTACAGACGGAATTTCCAAACTACAGACGGAATTCCCAAACTACAGGACGGAATTGCACCCAGACTGATAAAGCAAGTCATTGATTTCAACACGAACAGAAACTCCAAAGCGGACAGAGACTCCAACAGGCGTTGGTTCGACCTGGGACCAGCCTTCCGTCACCATCGGGGCCGACTCGGCTCTGTGGATCAAATCGGTCTTCAGTCCCTCCCGGAGTTTTTTTTTCCCCGACTCCGGAAAAAAACGACGGAACCCACGATCTTGGCCCTTTCAAAGACTTTGGAAATAGGCAACTATGATCTTGCTCCTCCGCCTTCTTTCAACGGGAAGCACAACCCAAGACGGAGCCTTTTGTCCAGTATGGAGTCCATTGGCATTGCATCTTTCCGCGAGTCTCGCAACAACTCCATCAGCTCACATGGAGGAGTCACCAAGATCTCCAGTTCGAGCTCTTCTTTGAATGTCCATGCGTATTTGACGGAAAATTTGACGGAAATTCCGGACTTAAACCCGAAAAAGGGGCCTGAAATGGCTCGTTTTCAAGATGCGATTCTGGACTCTTCGTCCGGTGAGAAACCCAAAAGCAAATAAACCAATGGAACCCGGAGCTAATAAACCAATGGAACCCGGAGCTAATAATAAATTCGGAACATATCAAATGGGCCAGATCAACCCAAAATTCCCGGAAGATTTTTCTTGGGCCCATTTTGCCGTAATTGGCAAAACTAATTGCAAATGAGTTCGTAACCATCGAAACCAATGCTGCGAGAGAAGAAACACAGTTCCGCACCACCGGCTAATTGTGTGCAGGCCGCCCATCGACTGATAAAGTGCATGATAGAAACATATTACTTATAAAAGGTTTGGAAACGCCCGTGCACCATGGGATACGACTCCTTAGGGCTACTTCGTACTGGATTCTCACTCTAGTACTAATAATGGTTACTTTGCCTGCAGGCGGAAAAGATGTTGATGTTGTTGGTGCCTTTGAAATACTTGGTTCTGCATACATGCCTCCCTTCACTGGTGGACGAGCAATTCCCAAACGTCAAGTTGGATGATTTGAGATTTGTCGTAGTATGGCGGAGAGAATGGGTAGGATGATGAGGCAGGGCCTCGGAATTGGGGGACCGCGGCCGGAACTACGTTTATCCATATTGTGTGAAAAAAAGGCACCCACGCATTATTTTTTCTTGAAAAAAACACAGTTGTGATGTCCGGAATTGCAGAAATGCCCATTCCCCTTTTTCAAGAGATTTCAAAGTGATAAAAGGGTGTTTGCGTTGGGCCTTTTTGTCCTGGGGTAGCCTGGTGCACGGGTGTTTCGCGGCACCCACGGCCCCAATTCCGGGGGTTCCCCTTCCACTATCCATATTCCACCCTAACTTTAGGTAGTAGATCTTAATACCTATTCTTGGCATTGACGTCTACTCTTGGTACGGTTCATGGTAGGTACCTATTTTGAAATCTCTCTTAAAGCATTCTCAAGTGGGAACCGAGTATTTGCTTTAATCAAAGAATAATAACAAGTAGATCAACAGAGGGAATATAAACACCATACATTAACTCATTTAATATGATTTTCAAGGATATTGGCTGCTAGTCAAGATATAAGTAAACCAGTATCAATAGGATCATCATTAATATATATACATCTATTAAAGTTACTTGATTTAACATTAGCAATATGTCATCTAGTTCCAATTGTCCAATTGTCTACTTGTCCAATTGTCTACTTGTCTAATTGTCTATTTGTTTGTCTATTTCTCTAGCTGTCTATTTATCTAATTGTAACTGTCTACTTGTCTAATTGTAATTGTCTAAACTCTATTACTGTACTAAACACTATACGCCCATCCCGCTAAACCATTTGATCCTGTATATAACTGTACCATAATATACTCGGGTTTAATAATTAATTCTTAAACTGGTACTCTATACTACCACTGAGACCTATCCCGGTAGTCACTATAGTCACATTCATTTCAAGGTGGAGTGGGTGGTTCCAGTGATTAAGTGAATGTAGGGAAAATGTAGGAATTGACTAGAAGGGAAATGGTGTTTCTAGAAACCACACTAGACTGGGCCATAAAAACCACCTTTTTTTTGTAAGCAAAATTGATCCGATTCTTTTCTCTTTAGTATTTGTATCAAAACATAAACTGTCTAAGTTCACATCACTACACATAATGTAATACAGTATGATATGGAATCATTGGTTTTGGGCCCGAAGCCTCGGTGGAAGGATTCCAGTCACTACTCCCATCCTCGCCAACCTTTCCACCCAACCCTTCCATCATAGCTACGCCTCGAATTTCCTACCCCTTAATTCTACCCTCTAATTATCTAGTATTCTTCAAATTACAATGGCCAGAAAAAGCTACGACCACTTTACCCATGTGGACAAGAACGGCATCTTATCTACAGATACCGAGACAGATACCGAGACAGACACCGAGACAGCTACCGAGACAGATACCGAGACAGACACCGAGACAGATACCGAGACAGCTACCGAGACAGATACCGAGACAGATACCGAGACAGATGCCGAGACAGACAACGAGACAGATACCGAGACAGATCCCGAGACAGATACCGAGACAGACACCGAGACAGATACCGAGACAGACACCGAGACAGATACCGAGACAGATACCGAGACAGATACCGAGACAGATACCGAGACAGACACCGAGACAGACAACGAGACAGATACCGAGACAGACACCGGGAAAGATACCGAGACAGATACCGAGACAGATACCGAGACAGACACCGAGACAGATACCGAGACAGACACCAGGACCGAGACAGATACCGGGACAGATACCGAGACAGACACCGAGACAGAGACCGAGACAGATACCGAGACAGACACCGCGACAGATACCGAGACAGACACCGGGACCGAGACAGAGACCGAGACAGATACCGAGACAGACACCGCGACAGATACCGAGACAGACACCGGGACAGATACCGAGACAGATACCGAGACAGATACCGAGACAGACACCGAGACAGATACCGAGACAGCTACCGAGACAGCTACCGAGACAGATACCGAGACAGATACCGAGACAGACACCGGGAAAGATACCGAGACAGATACCGAGACAGACACCGAGACAGACACCGAGACAGACACCGAGCTGGAGTATACGGAATTGGAGGAGCCCAACAAAGAGATACACGGCCTGCCCCCCTCCGACGCTACAATACAGGCAACAGCAGCTCCGAAGAAGCCATGAACTGGATCTTGGCGCACATGGAGGATGCAGACATTGACCTGCCCTTTGAGCCCAACAACAGCCAAAACAAGTCGAGAGATGTTTCGCCCAAAGCAATCAACGATTTGGTTGCTATGGGATTCAGCGACAAGTTGGCCCAAAAAGCCCTCTTTAGGTCTAAAGTCAGGTAAATTACCAACACTTTTACAAACAAGTTGGTTTACTTGTAATTTAGTGAAATCAATCTTGGGGTTATAGCCATGTAAAGATTCGCCATTTACTTTAGCAGTATCGGCAACGTTTTCTCCACTTTAAACCAAGAGATAGTCGCAATTGCCAGCTTCTGAATCATTAGAAATGGGTTTTCTTTTTTCATAAGAGAGATAGCAAACTACTTTAGCTTTGTAAGCCTTAAACCCTTGGTAAGTATTATAAGCTTCTCCTTCACTCCACAGTCTGACAGCCTTTTGTGCGTCAGATAAGCCATTACTTTTAGTGGTTAACATAATACCAAATCCTTTCATTGGGTCATCAACAACATATTCAATATACAACATTTCAGGCATTCCACTAGTGTTAATTTCATCGCTTATAACACTAAAAGCATTACTTCTGGAAAAATCTGAATTTTTAATCATGCTACCAACCCAAATATACCCATTAATGTGGCTAGATTTATAACTAAAGGAGAATCTAGTAGTAAAATCATTTAACCAATTCTTAAAGCTAGAAACAGCTTCCAAACCTGCTTTGTTACTCTGGTCAGTCTTGCTGCCTCTGTTATATCCAAAGAAAACATTTAAAGGAACCTGAGAAGTGTCAGAACTGCAAACAGTATTAGCAGATCTAAATAAGCTATTACTAGTAGAATTACCCCACTTAAAGGCATAAAAAATATTAGCGAGTGTAACGAGCAATAGTATGATAAATTTCATTTTTGTGGTATAAAACAATTCATATTATTCATTAAAATAAGGTTTTTGGCTTATTACAGGCGAAAATGACTCTTGGTTTATGTTAAAAATTATAAAGTTTTAGCCTGTTCTCAGATTCAAATCGGGCATGATATTTTAGGTCCAATTTTATTTAAAATAAACTATATAAAACATTAGAAATATTTGGCATCCGCTGGTGTAAAAAATCACACACATTATTTGGCTGAAAAAAATATAATAAAAACCCTTTCTAAATGGTAAGGTAAAAAAGTAATAAATATCCCCCCTATTTACTTAATTATTTAACATTCTCATAATCCCTCCAAATACCCTATAGCTTTGAACCTGGGCAACGTCAATGCCGCAGTCGAGTGGTTGTTCAGTAACCCCGATGACGATGGAGTCATGGAAGACGCGAAGCCGGTGGTCAATGTTAAAGAAAAAAAGAAACGAGCAACTTGAAAAACAAGCTTTTACAACAACACAAGCCGCTGGCCGGCTATAACAAGGAGGTTTCTTATCCGCTTTATACTTTGTGGTCCTGGACTATCTTGCCTGTTGGCTGCAAGTTAATGCAAATAAGTAGACAATTGTCGAGTTCCAGAGTACATAAAATTTGTCGAATTCTAGGGTACTGATTAACCCTAGCCATATATTAATAACAAGGTGTTATTGATTTGGTTTGGTGGTTGATCAAAGACTCTCTATTAATCTCTCTAGCCTAGTATATTCTAGAAAACTATAGGATATGGAATCATTGGTCTTGAGCCCCGAAGCCTCGGTGGAAGGACCTTCTTTAGCCGGTGCATTTCCATTTCCAGCCACATCCTTTTGAGTGGCCATAGATAGACCAGTACACTCTAAGATTCTACTGTCAAACTAATCTCCAGATACTTTTAGTATAGGAGCTACGCAATATAGATGATGTTATTCTCCATTCAAATGGACTTGTCTTTCTGTAAAAATATCCGATGGAGACTCCATTAATGGTGTTTTGGCGAGTGTTCCTTAGCTAGTATTGTTTCTTTCCCTTCATTGTCATCGAAATCAACTGCACCACTGTTTTAAACACCTGGCTTCTCTTTTCAATCCTTAAAGAATCTTTCTCTTCTCACCCGAAATAGTCTTCACCATTCTTGCTTCGTGATCCAAGAGATACACCAGTACACCCTATAGATAGACCGTCCAAATTGCCAGTCTTGAGGTCAATTTCCAACCGTTTTGGGAAATGCAGTAGGGTCAAAAACAAACATGCCTTCATCAAACGACGCATGATCGATCCGAGTTTCTCCCTTGTCGTTACCAGTCCTGGTCTGTGGAAAGTCATCCTCAAGGTAAAAAAAAAAAAATAAAAACTAGACGTTTGGAACTAGAATTTTGGAATTATATGCTCCCCCTTGGCGTTTATCATTTCGTCCTCGGTAAAGCAGTGGTCATCACACACACCCATGACTTTTTTGGGCTCGGGCTCACGGGTAGGCTCAACAGCATCAGGCACTTCAGGAGCTGGCTCGGTTTCGTCGTTTAACTTCTGAAGTACGATCTCCACCCTTTCACAATTCCAATTCCTGTACTCTCGTTCTGTTTCAAAAAACCGGAATTGCCCTAAGTCGTTTGAGCACTTATACACCGGTTGTGTAATTCTGCCTTGTGAATTAGTTGATACGATATCTGCAGATTGACAATTATTGGAAACCCTTAAAATGCCGTCTTTTCTGCACAAAACTCCCTGGTTACCTTCTTTATCCAAAATTGCAATGAGGGGTGATATGGTGTCAATGAAGGTGATAGTATCAGTTTCAGAATAGGATTCCCAGAGAAGTCTCATATCAATTTCCGGCCGATCCCTTTTAGTAAGACGGCCCCTGAGTGTAAGCCACTTCCCATCTATTTTGGCCTTTAACACCAATGGATCCGATACGTCTGGAGCCTGAGAGGACGGATCTGGAAGTCTGGGTGCTCCGGTTTTTCTGTCGAAGGGTAAAAGTTCGACGTCCACCTTTCGACAGCCAGCGCGATTATTCGTTGATAACCTACCGTAATTTGAACACTCAAACAACGGGATGTTAACTTTACCAGAATCATCGAGACCTAAGGGGGTTGTGCAAAAATGCAAAACGGCTAATGTGTAGCTATCCTCGCACAAATATCCCTGGACACCTAATCCATTATCATACATTACGGAAGAGCCCTTGTTTCTCATGGTGAGTATAGGCTTCTCATAGTCATTCCAGATAAGTCCTCCCAGCAAATGATAGTGCCCATTGTAAGCGGCCCTGAGTGGATACCGCTCCCCATCAATCGTGGCGAACAACGCCATTGGGTTCGCTTCATTTGCCGGGATGTAACTAGGAGGCAGTTTTTTTGGAGCCTGTAAGGACGAATCTGGATTTGGCTCTGAGTTTTCCGCCTCGCCATCTCTTTTAGCAACGGCAAAAGAAGTTTCGGAGTTCCAAGAAGTTGCCGTGGCAAAAGAGGGTTCAGAGTTAACAACAGGTTCCGGGAAGAAATCAATCAGATTGTCAGTATTGTCTTCGGTAGCAAGTCCCAAGCCGTGGCCGGGGTAGGCTTTCACTGTGGCTGCCACAGAGAGGAGAAGTAAAGGATGAAAAAGCATAGTGTTTTTTTGGAAGAAGAGGGGGGGGGGGGGGGGGGGGGGGCGGGGACAAGGCATGTTTATATAGCACAATTCTTATTGCACCATCCTTTTTGTTTGTTGTGTGTTTTTTGTAAACGGCCAAGAAATTTACCGCCAGTCCTATATTGGTTTGTAGTCTCCGTATCCGGAAGAATCTAATTCAATACAGACAATTGGTGGCCGCGGTGGGTGCAGGCGCGCCCAGAATTTGGTTGCAACATCTCTTTCATGCACACTCAGCCCGCGGCGCATTCTTTTATTGTTACACATGAAACAGACCATGGTTTAAAAATAAGTCGTCCCCCTCCAAATTGTTCATTCTCAACACCAGAAATTGCAGCCTTTTTTTCTTGTCGCTTATACAATGGTCTTCCTGCAGATGCGATTTTCTTATGTACACGCCTTGGAGATCTCCTTTCTGCGGTCTCTAAAACTCTGGGCAGCGTAGCTCTTCTCGTACGTCTCCAATTCACTGTGCATAGTATTAGACACAAGCTCGTGCCCACGCTCTAAGCTCCAAAGCCTTGGACTCCAACATCTCCACCGACGGGTTCGGAAGCTCCTTCCATTCCTGTGTATTGACCAAAGTCTGGCCATTGTTTAAGAGCCATATTTTCCAAGTAAGAAAACCAGGGGTTCGTGATATGAATTTTTCCAAATCCGTCAACTCCTTGAACCGCTTGAAATCCACAAGTTTTTGTTCGTTCAAAACCGGCATTGTTGCTCCAAAAAAAAATATATCCATGCTTGGCTCTTCACCCATTTCCTTTGATTTCTGCAACTGCTGCAAGTCCTGCATACAAACCAAGTCGAAATCCTGGGATTTGGTCGAAATCCTGGGATTTGGTCGGAACCCTGGGATTTGGCATGCTCCTTAAGGAACTCAAGGCTTGGGGATTCATACGCGTTTTTCAAGTTTCTGGAATTTCAAAGCCCAAAATCTTTTGGTAGCCTTGTTTCTCCGAATGATCCTGCAGGTACTGCATGGAGGGACTCTCCAACTTCTGGCAAAGATTAGAGTACTCTGACAAGGACAAAAGCGTCATTTCGATTTCCTTAGTTTTTTTTTTTTTTTTCAGCCAAAAAAAGGTTTCTCCGGGACTTCGGAGGGGTTCCTGCATGGAGTCGAGTTCATTCTGGTCCACCAAAGTTTTGCCCAAAAACTCCTTCTCCGGAGCCTCCAATTGGCTCTTCATTTGCTGGCCGCTTGGTCTAACTCTGCCTTCAGAACTGTCTATAAGCACTCTGGTGCTTCCGCCAAACACCCATACTTGATCTATTCGGCGCTTGGTGCACCATTGGCGCTTTTGGCTTTGTTCTATAAGGGCGGAAAGCCTTTGATGCCTATCACTGAGGACATGAAGACTTATTGTGATGAGTTGAAGGCCAAGAAGAGTAAGAAGAGGATTCTAATTCCCAAAATCCCAATGGTGAAGAATGGTGAGTTTGGGGAATTGACTTCCGGATGAAAGTATCCGATATGCCAAGTTACAGACTCCAAAAAATCAGTGACAAATCAGTGACAAATCAGCGATTGAATCATCGATTAAATCAATGAATTGACCAATGGTGAAACATGCCAATTGTTGGTACCCCGGAGACGTGGTGGACGGTTCGGGAATCTTCTTGCCCTCGCCGTATACCGGGTTTTGGGCGTTGAAGGCCGGTTTATTGACCGAGATTTTCTTGGAGTCTATAAGCACCGACCCGTACACCTGCGCTTTATCCTCCAAAAAACGCCAACCATGGCTGATTCACTGCAATACTCAAATGCTCTTATTCAATACACTTTACTCATGCCTACAAAATAATTCACTACATAAATTTAAGTGAGTCAGTTTCCAAAAAAGGCAAGTTACATCTTGAAATAAAGAAAACTGGAAAATCACTGGAATACCCCAAAAAAAGAACTCGTATGTATTTTGTCCAACCACTGTTTTTCTATATTACTTTAATGGTTATGGTTTTTGCCATATTTTACCGCAATGATTGGTTGACTAGATTTTGTCTAAAGGAATTAATCACGGCATTTTCTAAACAGTTATTCATGGTTCCGACTAAGAAACGAAGAATTGGTCCCCAATACTTTGGTACAATCTTTTAATTCTGGATCTGACCATAAGGTAATATAGAAGATATGACTCAATGGTATGGATACTAACTGCAGGATCTGGCCATTCCAAGGGTTGGTGACAATCACCCTCGAGTAATTCAAGGTCAGAATCACCCGGAAGATCGGGTTGACCACATCTTTGTTCCGGAACAACGAGAGGTACGAGTCAAGGATCTGCGCCTCGATGCACACAAAAATCTCCATGAGGACGTTTTGCGGAAGAGAGCTCATTTTACGTTGCAACGGGCCCAGCATATTGAAGCTATTGAAATCAGCAAGAATGGTGGTTGGTGGAGTTCCTGTACAAAGAGAGGTTCCAAAATCCAAATCCAGAGTGCGCGACCCGATAGAGAGAGGAATATATATGGAATGAGGACTGGACACTGGAATATGGACATGAGAATTAATTGGGAATAATAGGGGGGAGGGATTGGACTAGGGGGGAAGGAAATAAAAAAAAAAAAAAATTTGTCCTTTCTTTCTCGAGACATTTCAGCTCTCTTAGCATCAGTTCTACCTTCCAGATTCCTTCAAGTCCTTCCACCTTCTACTTTAGCTTGTGTTTACTTTCAATGTCTTTCATAAATCCATTCAAATTTCAACTTAACCAAATAATTAAAAAAAAATTAAAACATTTTTTTTGGGGGTGCAAATCCAGTGATAATTCTATGAATGCTTCTAAAATGATGAAATCAAGAACATTTTGGTAGCTACTTCATTGTTTTACTAGTTATTAATACTTTGGTTATAACTCATGAGAATATGTTTTAATATATTAAAAATTCGAATGAATTGAGCTTGAAATTCCTCTTTAATTTGGTCCGATGCAACCATGAGGTTTATTATTCACTATGCGTATTGAGCTTCATGTTCTTGATCTTCTCCGTTAAAAAAGTCAAAAAGTCAAGCGAGGGGGAGTCAGCCCGTTATCGTGGTGGCTGGCCACCGATAATGTCACCAAGCCCAAAGTTTTGGCCGCTTATTTCACCTGTTTGGGTTTCCAGCGGAGTATCTGCGTTTTGCCTTTGGTTGGGAAGCTCCGTTTGGGGCACTACGGAATGCTCAAGAGCCTCGGCTTTAACCCGGAGATAATCGATTTCGGGCGAATCAACCAGGCTCTTCAATGCGTTTCTTCATGGACTCAAGTTCCAGATTAGGCAAGATGGAATACCCCAGGCCTTCAGCATGCATTGTCACGTGCTCAAGAGGGGGGTTTTTCCGAAAGAATCCCGAGTTTTTCCGAGAGAATCCCGAGTTTTTCCGAGAGAAGCCCGAGTTTTTCCGCCTCCTTCTTGGCCAACACCTCATGGCTCCATTCTCTCTGCATGAAGGCTGATTTCCTGCATCGTGGGCTTTTCTGCCCGGTCACTAATGGTCTTGAACTCCGTTTCTGGAATCACCAAATGACCCCTTGTTTCTTTGCTTCCTGCATAACATGGTCCACTGAAGGCTGGTCTATCTCTTAGGGTGTACTGGTCTAACTTAGCTTCAGATTTCCGTTCCATCGTAACCGGCTATTAAAAGTTAATCTTGCTTAATTTATGATACGTAAAGAAAGCATAAAAATTATCTATTCTGTCAATATTTTTATAGAATAAAATTAATTTTGACAAAGTGAACATTGGTTTAGTTCTCTTTGTTAAGCGTGAACGCCTCGCAAGGCAGATTAAACAACTTAGACATTGTACTGGAAAGAACAATCTAGCCAATTATAGAGCTCTCATCTAATGAATCGTAGAGTGTACTGGTCTATCTATAAGAGGTACGTGTCCTCTTCCTGAGGGAATATAGGGTGTACTGGTCTATCTCTAGTACTTAATTAACTACAGAATACAAATGACTAATAAAATGACTAATATGATTACTGAAGTTCCACACTTGATAGAGTTACTAAAGAACAACGAGATAAGTGTTCCATCTTACGCGAAAGTTTACGCTAACGCGAAAGTTTACGCTAACGCGAAAGTTTACGCTAACGCGCAACAGGTTCTGAGCCCTGGCCACTTCTCGCGAATGTTGATATCGGATATACTCTTACGCAGAATGAGAAAGCGTCAATTTTTGAAGCTGAATTCGTGAGAGCTTTAGTGGAAAATAAGAACGTGAAGGCCCGAATAAGGTATATAGTATCTTGGAAAACAAACCAAAACCACTAGCTATTGAAATTGAAATTGAAATTGAAATTGAAATTGAAATTGAAATTGCAGGGTGTACTGGTCTATCTTAGGATAGAGGGTGCAATTGTCGAACTTACTCACAGGTTCATACAAGAAGGAGCGAATAATATTTTCTCATCAAAGTCAAAGGAGCAATGCTTCACTGAGAATGGTACTCAATGGGTCTTTGGAAGTGCCCTTGGTAAAGTCGTAGTAGAATTTCTCAAACAAAAACTCCCATTTCTTAAGTATCTCGTCCGGGTTTTTTTTTGTTGTAGTCGGAGATATAGAAGATCATCAGACAGATCTCGTAGTATCGCAAAGGATCAGCAAACCCATTGAACAATTCACTAGCATTGCGAAGCTTGTAATTAAGACTGTCCGCCGCGAGTTTTTTCTTCTCTGCGCTGATTCTGGAATCTTATTGGATATTGTCTGCAACAAGTTCAATTGCACATTTCCAACTTCGAACAACTCCCGGATCAATGAAGAAAGCTGCGTCAACTCCTCCCTCAAACTTGGTGGAAAGGTGCAGTTGCAGAACCCATTTGTTCTGGCCAAGAGACTCGATTCTCTGCTTGATGGTGAGGCTGAACTCAGAAATAGCAAGCGAGTAGAGTATTTTGGCTGCTTGGAAGTAGTTCTCTCTTTTGGCGTTGTATAGCCACAAAAGTTCCGTCAAGGCAAGGTTATCTTGAGAAACCTGCTCCAAAAATGGTAGGATGAAGGGGGTTTCAACCGTGAGCAATGCAGTGGGAGACCATGCGCGAGATATCGCCTACGATACATGCGCTACTCTAATTGTACTAAAGCTTCCACTGCGCCGCATAGAGAGCTTTGCAAGCATTTGTGGAAAAAATTAGCTCCCGACAAAATAAGGTTTTTTTTTGGATCATAACACTCTGTATTCTTCTTTCACATATCTCTCTCTTCTGGATCCACCAGTAGTCCCTTTTCTTTCACGTAGTAAATTGTCCCAAATTTCAAGTCAAAAACGACTGCGAATTGCAGCCACTTGGGCTTGAAATTTTCGCGCGCGGCGGCCACGCCAGCACTCTCCCTCCCTCCTTCTTCTCTCCCTCATTCCCCTACCCTAAGGTAAGGTTCATGATTCCCTCTACCCTAAGATAGACCAGTACACCCTGGAGTACTTTTGCAAGAGGATTGAAGAGAGATGTAGTTAAACCAAGTCTCGCCCTTTGTAAAGCAAACCCCATTTAACTCCCTCTCTAATCTCTCCCCCACAATCACTCTTTACACCCCAAATTCTGCTGGATTGAAAATCTAAATTTAGAATAGCAACACTGCTATTATGAGATTAAATTTTGTTTTTGTTTATGCTCCCACAATTTTTTTTTTTTTTTCACAATTTCGTCGATTAACTACCGAACAAGAATCGGTCGAAACCGACGATGCTTTTCGCGACATCCAGTGCCACCACAAAATCTAAGATCCTTAGGCATAGGAGCGCATCCACATAATCGATCCAAACCTCAACCCATCCGACGTCACCACAAAGTCCAATAAGTCTTTCTTTATTTGATACATAACCTGTCTTTCCGAAGTAAGATTTAATTCTGTTAAATATGTGTTGTTGTGTTCAACCGAAATAGAGGGATTTTTAAATTCAAGAGGACTAACACTAAAGAATACTAAATCACACACAAAAGTCAATCCTGGCAAACCCACAATTACTGAAGACCAATCACCGACGGTACACTAGGAAATATGAGACACTTTGTAGGAAATATGAGACACTTTGTAGGAAATATGAGACACTTTGTAGGAAATATGAGACACTATGTAGGAAATGAGTGGTGGGTGATGTAAATAACTGATAAAGAGAGTGGTGGAAAAAAAGGTGGATAAAACGAGGGGGGAAACCTGCTTTTATATATTGCGTTGGTTGTAATTCGGTGCGGGGGTTTCCCAAGGTGCATATCGGGTGGCGACATGCGCGTGCATTGGCTGCAATTCCAAAAGAATATAAAAGAATGCGATTCCCCACAGAATACCTTCTCATACTTTTGAGTATTTGCTTTCTTCCTTTCCCTTTTGTGCGAAGTATATTTGAATGAGTGGTTTACTGCCGATTGAATAGTTTGGACCCCAAGCTTAATCATGGAATTGTCCAAAGTCCTCAAATTCAAGAGGACTAACATTAAAGAATACTAAATTATTTAAGCATAAGTATCACGGTGTACAACTAGATTTCTTAGGTTATACATTCAAATATCAAAAAAAATGAAGGCATGATAAACAGTTTTTGGACTCAAGTCGGGCGGCTAATAGAGGTAACAACCACGAATCAACTCTCCGTTAAAAACTCCGCCAAGCACACCAAGGCCACTGACAAGGACATAGTCCACTAATCAAACAAACAATAACAAAATCAAACTAGGGCTCCGTCGATAAAACTTGATAAACGGTTCAAGTTAGTACCGTCGTCGATAGAACAGCTTAAAATAAGCGACGTTTCGAATTTAAAGGTCATTTTATTGTTTTTGATTTTTGTTCACACTTAAATTTGTTGGACGTTAACCTTTGGTTAGTCCATAAGCTGGAACTATTACGATATTGGTTTCTAACACTCTCGTCAGCGTGGTACTTAGTTGCCACGTCAGTTATATGTATTCTGGTCTGTCTGTAAACTAATACTAGGAAATGGCTATTTCCTCTGGACATGCTTATATGCAGACACGTGAGTATGCAGTACATCTCCGATGTACTGGGTCCTCACGTTCAACAAAATTCGCATTGCGGAAGTGCGAAAGTGCGAAAAAGTGCGAAAGTGAGAAAAGTGAGAATCTACCAAAAAAAAACCTCAAGGTTCAGTACATTTTATAAACTCTATACTTTTCAGAATACGCAAATAGCTTACTGATTATGAAACTAATTATAAAAATCATCAATGCTGGTAAGACAGCTTTTTTTTTTCTTCCTTGGTTGTTCTTTAACATTATCGGAATGATTGTGGGGAGTCGCAGTGGTGCATATAACGAAAGAGCACTCTAAGATGCTAATTAAGAGGCTAAACAATAGTGAAACAACCTGTAAGCAATAAGTATAGAATCCTATAGCATGCAAACTCATAGGTTTTGACATAGTATTTGGGGTCTGAAAGAACCTTGGTAGCATAAAGCTGGCTCAACTGCGACTGGCACTAGGATTTGCTAGGTAGTATAGATTTTACTTGCTGGTGGCTTAACCATCGCTCGTTTGCTCGCTGCCGGCCAAGCAGGCCTGAAAAAAAAGCAGCAGGAAGAGCAAGGAAAAGTTGCCAATCGCAAGTCAAGAGATAAAGTCGGTGTTATCTAAGTCTAGTTCTATTTTGTTTTATATTCTCACGCAAGCGAACACGTCCTCTTGATGACGAGAAGTAGCTTTTTTAGACGATAGCCAATGGCACTTTATAACATGGAATTTTTGAACGTCACGTAACCCCTCCCTATGAGGGCTTCATGAATATTCATGAATACGGCAAAAAAGAAAAACTCTCTTGGGGTAGACTCTATTACTGTCCTACGCCGCATTGCTTCTATGGTTATTTCTTACTATAGTCATGTACTTTGCAGGATACTGTCTTTTTTCCAAGGAATACCTGTCTTCATACGGAACACGGTACAGTACCCGTGACACTGTTCTGTGCTGGACTGTTATCCGTGATTCTATCCTGTACTCATTACACTATACTCTATCATATACTGCCAATTACTGATTCATTTTCTGGAATCCTCCAATCATTTAAGAGCCTCCCGTTCTATATTCCGATCGTTTACTGTGGACCCGAGACTATTCTATTCTATACTATTCTATTCTATACTATTTTATTTTTTAGTCTATTCTTAGAGTGTACTGGTATATTTTATAATCAATTTTTGGGTCTATCCTCTATATTATTCTACGCTCTATTCTTTAGTTAAGTCTATACTCTATTGTCCATACTATACTATTCTTTGGTCTATTTTTCTCCAGTACTTCCACAACAATGTTTATAACCAGCCTCTGAAGGCTCAACTTACTCATGCAGACACCCTCTTTCACAACAGCAAGATCAATCACGAGTGGACCTGCATCGACTACGACCAGATCCCCGACATCAAGTACGAGCGGCTCCGGCAAAAGCGGGAGTACCAGCTCTCCAAAGCAGAATCAGAATATAGTACAGGCTATGATCACGAATCGTCAGAAACTGCTGGAAACCTCAATGTGGCAAAGAAGTCGTTCGGAATCGAACCCTCGCTCCTCAGGCCACTACCGGAGGTTTTATTTCTAGGACATACCAACGCAGGCAAGTCTACACTCATCAACAGCCTCTTGCTTCTGAAACACGAGGCCAAAACCGCCAATCAAACACTGGCGTCTGGAAAACATTTCCAAATGTCTCTAATGCCTGGCGCAGCAAGATCAATCCATGAGGCTTAACCAGGCAGACAAGTCTCCGTATTTGTTTAGATGGACTCCATGTCTGGAAATTCGCACAATCTTCCATGCACTCCATCATCTATCAAGTCATTTTAATCACTCACAGGAATAGAACTGGCTATGGACGAGTTTCCAAGACGCACTGAAATGTAAAATGGTTGGAGAAATTGGTCTACCAAACATGAATATTTCCTCGTCTGCGTTTGGTGTAGACTTGCCATGTTTCGCGAATAATCTAGGTAAAGTGTTGCGATGAACCACCATGAGTCAAAAATTAAGTCAAAAATTAAGTCAAAAAAAAATTCTCTAAACCAGTTGCCAATAGACCAACCGAAAAGTGGTTCAAAAGCGTCATTGAATCTTGCAAAAAGGTATCTTGGCATGCCGACAAAAAGAGGATTAAATATTAGCTTTATTCATTAATTCCTTTTGTTTTTCAAAAATATTCTTAGAAGGTCAGTTTATGCTATCATTATTTATTGATTCTCTTTTTATATTCTTTTCTCTTTGATTGACTAGTAGGGGACACAGATAGACCTGGGATTGGTTCTTGGATTGGTTCTTGGATTGACCCTCGGAACTGGCCCTCGGAACTGGCCCTCGGAACTGGCCCTCGGAACTGATCCCCATGCTAAAAGGCCCGATGCTAAAACCTGCCACACACCGCCTTCAAGTCGCTAAAAACACATTCAGAGTCTCCGGAATTCCAGCATTTTAAAACACTAATTCATATCATTGTATGATGGAAAAAAAAGGGTGTTTGCGTTGGGCCTTTTTCTGCTGACCTTGACTGGTGCACGGGTGCGCTGCCCCCGGAAATGAATACCTTCCATCACTCACCACCAGCCAACTATTAAATGTCTTTCTTTTTTTTCGGGTATACCGAATTCTGCTTTTCTCCAATATGAATATTTAGAAAATCATGGTAAATACTGAAATAATTGGTGTTTTTGACTGATTTTTAAAAAATATCTTTTTACATAAAGATTTAAAGAAGGTCTTTTTTTCTAAATTATCATAATCCACAAATTCATTATTTTTTTGACTTTAGCTATTCATTCATTTAAAGAAAAAGAGAAATACTAATTTTTAAATTGTTTAAATATTAAACCGTTCTTCTACTATAAACTACAATCAAAGCTTGTGACTACAGTGTCTGCTGTAATAGGGTATAATGTCATAAATCTAATTTGTGAAGGATTCTTTTTTTTTTGGGGCTCATTTGATGTCGTAGAACTTGGAGAAAATCAAGGCGGAAAACTGGGCCACGTTGAAACTCACCATTCCATCAAACATCTTCCATACCTGGATATTAGCATATTGCTGTGCCAAAAGCTGGTCTAATGAAATGGTCGTGCATGCGCCCGGAATGGTCACGGGGCCATTGGCCACTTCAATGACAAATTCCCCGGATTTGAAGCAGCTGAACATGAACTCACACCGTGAAGCACTGGCCACCTTCTTATAAAGAGCCCCGCTCACGTCCTGGATGATGCGTTGGTCCGTCAACTTCTTAAGCGAGTATTTATAAGAGCCAAACTTGGGCAACCGGTTGTTGCGTTTCAATTGTCGGTGGTAAAAGTATTGTTTGCTGAAAATCGGGATGATATTGAAGAGTTTTTTATCTTTGGGCCGCAGCTGGATTGCCTGGAGCATGGACTGCACGTGCTTATTATAATCTCGGAGCTGGCTGCTTAAAAACAGTTCCTTATCGTTTAATTTGGCCAACGTTTCATTGGCAAACAAAAGCTGTTGGGCCCGACACACTCTCTGCAGGTCCTTGGTCTTGATATCCACCACGATCTGGTTCAATATCTCCCGGTACGAGTTTTCACGGTGGATCAAGCCCAACGACTCGAGCTGGAGCAAGATCTTGAGCGTGGTTTTCTTGAGTTCCTTATAACTAAGGTTGGGGAGATTCAAGAGCGGGTGCTGGAACGCTGTCATGGGGTACGCCTTGTCGGAGGCCTTTTGCTCGTCCAAAATCTGCTGGAAGCTTTCCTCGTGCTGTGGAGTGATGGCCTGAATCAATAACTCCAAGAGATCATTACTGGAAATGTTCTGGACCCTTAAAATGAACAAAAGGTACTTCTTGGCCTGTGAAAATAACATGTCCCGCTTATAATCGGAGATGGAGTCCTCTTTGGTCTTGGGCACCAACGAGAGCGTAAGACTACCCAATTCCGTCAACGTGACATAATCGTCAATGGACGTTTTCTCATTCAATTCATTGAGAATCGTGTACAACTGGTCATCCAAGTTCGGAAGCACCACCTGCAAGTTTTTAACGAGTAACTTCTCCACCAGAATCATATCACTGAGTTTCATAGTCAACTTGGGTTTATCGGGGCCCACCAAATCCTTCCAGTCGTTCATGGCATACTCGGCCTCCATGTCGGACACATTGACCATGGCCTTGATGGCTGCCTGGACCTGATCTTGACAGGCCATGACAAAATCATTAAGTGGTTTCATGAAGTTATCCTTAAAAGGTTTCATGGAGAATACTTGGAGCAAGACCCGAGACAAGTACATGAGATTGGTTTCGGAGATGGAGTGCTTGACCTTAATGCCAAAATTCTCGGGCAACAACAAGAGGTTATTGATATAATACTTGATGAAAACCACGCCGGCAATGGAAAGGTGTACGTACTCTTTGCTGTTCGGGTACTCAATTTTGCTGTGGTCATAGATCTTCTTCATGAGAAGCCGCATGTGAATGGGCACACTGTCAGTCTGCGACGCCAACTGGTTGACAACGTCCTGCGTGAAGTCCCGGAGGTTCATTAGATTCACCACAAACCGGTCGTTGACCTCCTTATCCTTGATTGCTTCCTGTGGAGTAACCTTTTCCCGTTTGAGTGATGACCCATAGATACTGATTTCCTTATTGCGGAGCTCGGTCCAGATTTCCATGGGGTTGGACTCGAAATTGATCTCGTCCACATCCTCGTCCACCAACTTCTGCACTTGTTCTCCCAAAAACCGCTTGAGCTCGAGTCGCTGGTGGCTGAGGTTATTGAACTCAATGAGAAAATCAAGCCAGAACGTGCACTTAAGCTTGGTGATATCCGTGATGCTGTGGGAATGCAACTTGAAGTCCTTGTGCATCAACTCGGTGACGAACCGCATGAAAAAGTACTCTTCCCGAGACTTGACCACCGCTTGCCCGTTTACTTTGGGGATGGGGAACATACTCATGATATGAGGCTTCAAGAAATCAATTGCCGTCTTTTCGGCTGGTTTTTCCTGTTCATAGAGCCGGAGCCAGTATACCGGCTTGGTCTGGAGAAAATAGAAGAGTTGCTGGTAAAGCTCGATGCGTTTTTGGGCCGAGGGTTTAAGCGAGCCCAACTTTTGCGTTGTTTTGGGGTCAATTTTCGGCATTTTCATGCTTTTATTGGAGTTCTTGGCAAACTCCTCGATGGAAATCTTGTTTTTATCCAAAAGCATCAATTTCTTATCGATACTCTCGATCTGGAGCTCCAAGTCCTCGTTGTGCCGGCACTTTTCGATGATCTTCTCCTTCAAGTCATAGAGTTGTTTTTCCTCCTCATAGTCTCGCCCACTGTCGATCAAAAGACTGGCAAACTTGCGGATCACCTTGATGGGAGGGTTCTTCATCTGAATAAAGGACTTATAGACGTTTTGCTCGTACTTGGTTTTGAGGATGGATTGGGCCCGAATCACCAAGTCGATGTTATTTTGGTAATGGGTTCGGATCTCGGCCTGCATCCGGGCCTGTTTCCGGCCTCGGATAACTGCCTGGAGCTCAATGATCTCGTCCACTGACTCATAGACATCCTCGAGATCGATATAGTTCTGGTACCGAACAAGAATGCCCCGGAACAGTGACTGGAGGCGCGTTACGTGCAGGACAATGGGTGCAAAATTCAACTTGGTTCTCGTTTCCTGCACTTTCCGCCGGACTTCATTGCCCCTGACCTTGGCGAAAAGCTCGTTAATCTTGACATCTTCGCCAAGAAGCGTTATAAGCACCTGGTTGCAGAGTCTAGTCCGTAAAATGGCACCTCGGGCCACGTTTTGGAGCTCGGAGATATTGGCCCGGTTCCGGCCAAGCCCCGCCAACTTACGCCGGATCTCGTTACGGGAAATGGCACCTCGGATGATTGCCTGGACTTCCATGATCTTTGAATCTTGGAGCGCTAGGCTTTTGACCATCTTGCTGCGCTGTGATTGGCGAAAAAGCTTGGTTCGGGAAAGAGCCTGGACGGCCAAAAGCTGCGGTTCCAATAAATCCTTATTTTCAAGCACAACCGAGACGGTGGAGCGGATGAAACGCAGCCGAAATATACTTTGGAGCAGCGTGATTTCCGGCTCACAAGCTGCCACGTGGGATTTGATTTCGGCCATTTTTTGCCCTATAACTTTCGACCTGCAGACAGACTGTAAGTGGATCACCAGCGATTTCTGGGCATCGGCCATTTTGAACCCATGTTTTTTTTGAACAAACTTTCTTCTGGCAGCAGACTGCAAAGCGACGAATTCGTCTTCAAAAAGAACGAGGTCGGCCCGGTGCACGTGGATGGAACGGAGTCGGCTGAGATTCCCCCGGATCTTGGCGAAGAACTGCGTCATTTCCTGGTCGTACGACCGGATCATGATCTTCTTGACGAACATATCGTAACGAAGAAGAGAGCCTTTGGAGAGGGCCTGGAGCTTGATGATGTATGGAGTGTACGCTTGGATTCCAGACAGGGCAAAGACATCCGAGGTATAGTCCGAGGCATTGAGATTCAGGGTATTGAGATCCGAGGTGTGGTCCGAGGCACGGTAGTCCGAGGGTAGTTCTAGCAACGGGTCCTTGCTCAAGTGGTACGAGACCGGGGGCAAGTTCGGGGTCCGGGTGGCCCGGAGGTCTGCGTCCTTTTCCAAAAACGGATTATCCGAGTCCCGTGTCGTGTCCAAGGAAAACAGCGTTTTCCTAGGGGAGCCCAGTTCCGAGGTGCGTTCAAACGCCTTATTGGGCGAAAACCCCTTGCTGGGCGAAAGAGCCCTTAACGGCGACGCCGGAGTCTTGCGGGCCGAAACAGGAGACCCCAACGTCTCGCTCATGAACGTGTTGGTGCCCGGAGAAGACATGTCATAGGAATCGGTGCTTGCAAAATTGGGCAAGTTATGGCCCGAAAGAGCCCTGCTGGCGGTCCGCAAGTCCGCCGCTGAAAAAGACGCCTGCCCAACAAGATTCTCCATCAAAGGGTAATCGCCCAAGGTGTTGATTTTAAACGACATGGCGTGCAAGCAGAAAAACACCTTGGGCACGTCTTTGGCATCGTACAAGTCGGTCAACTCAAAGTGGAGCAAGCTGGGGATCTCGAGATGGGTCAAGAGCTTGAAAAACCGGTTGATGTTCTCTGTGTGGCGGAACTGTAACCTGGAATCGACAAGAAACACCGGTTTATGGGTCGGGAGAAAGAGATTGGCCAACTTGGCAAGGTAGATGCCGTTCTGCATGTAAGCGACGAGCTCGGCGGGCGTTTGGCGGATTGTCTCTCCCAAAACCCTTTGGAGCCAGTTTTTAATAGCCTGGATCCGGCAGAGGTACTCGTACGCCACGGAATCTTTCCCTTTGGTGGAAATAGGCAGTGAGGTGTTTCCATCCGTTTTCCCACTTTTTCCGTCTGTTGTCCCGGTGTTTCCGTCCAGATTATTTTTGGCAAAAGGATCGTTTTTGCCGCCATGTGATCCGTTATTCTTAAACGATGACACCGTGGCAGAAGGAGCATCGAAGCGGGACCGAACCGGGGACCTCACCGGAGCTCGGACCCCGGCCGCCGGCTCTAGGTTCATCTGCCGGGCCATATCCTCCAAATCCGGCGATTCGAGTTTGCTTGGCTTAGCAATATGGTTTCGTTGCTTCAACGGGCTGCGGCTGGGGCTGCGGCTGGGGCTGGCGTCTTCCTGGAGTGACGCCAAGTACTTCGACGTGATGTCTCTGATCATGGCTTATGTATTGGAGAGACGGTTTCTAAGGGGATCCTGATCAATCACAAAGGAGAACACAGACAAAAAGATATAGACAAAAGGGATCAAATGAAGAAGGTATCTGTTCAAGAAGGTATATTCAAGAAGCTATGAGTTCAAGAAGCTATGAGTTCAAGAATGTCTAGGAATGGAAGTGGAAATGGAAATGGAAGTGGAAGTGGAGGAAATTGGAATGGTTGGTCGATTGTTTCTTGATCTAATTGTAAGGATATTATGATTTTTTTCGAGTGTTGATGGGTGGGTATGGGTGGGTATGATGGGTGGAAGTGTTGTGATGGGATCGGGAGTTGTTGTTTGCAACGGAAAAGTGCAGATGCAGGACCAGCAAAGAAGCTTGGTGTTTCAAGGTTAGTTTGAGAGCTCCAAGGTTTTGAGAGCTTCAAATGGGTGAGAGCTTCAAGTGTGAGAGCTTCAAGTGTGAGAGCTTCAAGTGTTGTGAGAGCTTAGGTAGTAGTGGCTGGAGGAAGGTTGGTTTAAAGTGAGGTTAGGACCTGCAATCAAATTGCCGTTTTGGGCGAAAGTGTCAACAATGGAACCACCTCTCGACGCGCGCAGCCGGAACGAGGGGCAAAAAATAAAAAAACGCATCCTGCACCCAGCCCCCAAGGCCCTCCCGGAATGTATCAATGCGTGCGACCGAAATAGATGCTCGCTAAACTTAGCACTTGACGAGAGCGTTTCGTAGACTTTTCAAAAATGCTCGCTAAAATCCTGGGCATCTTGAGCCCAGGAATTTTAGCCCAGGAATTTTAACCCAGGAATTTCAGCCCAATTTTTAGCCCTTTTTTCATCAGCAAATCACAGCCCTTCATCAGCAAATCACAGTCCTTCATCAGCAAATCACAGCCGTAGTCTTCTTGGCTATGATCTGTTTCATTGGTGGGTGGATTCCGAAGAAATGGCAGAAGGTAGCCTTATATACAGTCTCCCAACAATATATGCAGTATAATAGTCATACCCAGTAAAAAACCTAAAAGTGACTCAAGTAATTCCGTGCTTCAGTGTCATGATTCAATGGAATGTTCAGTGGTACTGAGTAGTTTATTGAGTGGTACTGCATATAGTCAAATGTACTGCAAAACATTTATAATCTTATATTAATATATAGCTCTTATATTAAGTATATCTCTGGCATAGCAGTAGAGTTACCGTTGATATGTGAATGCAGTACACCCTGAGATTCTCAGTATTGACGATACCGTTATATGCAGTACCAGATCCGTTATGCCAAAAATTAAGGATGTTTCCACCCCGAGCCTAGCAAAAACCACAGCTAGTAGAGATGGATTCAACGTCCCAGCGTAAAATGGTTTTTTTCACCCTGTATACAAGTTCCGAGAAAATTTATCCTGCTAACAGTTTACTAGGTGAGTGGTTGGTACTGCATATAATACGGGTGCATGAACTGAGTGTCCCAATCTTCTCCCATCACCAAAATCGTTCTGAAAAGGTACGGGTGTATTTTCATCCTTTCATCCTTTTCTATCCTTTTCCATCCTTTTCCATCCTTTTCCATCCTTTTCCATCCTTTTCTATCCTTTTCTATCCTTTGTCTATTTTAGTAAAACTATAGCATCGGGATAGCCACAGTTATCCTGTATATATGGACTCCTCTAGTCATCAACATCTGTTTCCAGAGATTTCTCCCAATCTTACTAATATCATTTTGGTTTATATTTACACCAAATTTTTACCCACCAATTGTTTTCATAAAATCCTAGAAATTACAAATTTCCACTCTCGTGTATCGCTCAATTGTTCAATTCTACCCAAAACAGTACCATGTATTTCTGTCTACCAAAAAAGTACTCTGTATTTCTGTCCACCAAAATAGTACTCTGTATTCTGTCTACTTAAAGAAGTACCATGAATTTCTATCCACTTAAAGAAGTACCATGTATTCTGTCTACCCATCTTTTGTTGCGAGCTAGCGTAAACTTTCACGTAAGATGGAACACTTATCTCGTTGCTCCTTAGTAACTCTATCAAGTATGGAACTTCAGTAATCATATCAGTCATTTGTATTCTGTAGTTAACTAAGTACTAGAGATAGACCAGTACACCCTAAGATTCCCTCAGGAAGAGGACACGTACCTCTTAGATAGACCAGTACACTCTACGATTCATTAGATGAGAGCTCTATAATTGGCTAGATTGCTCTTTCCAGTACAATGTCTAAGTTGTTTTCATCTGATCATATTCCATTCTCATGCAGTACGAGATCGCCATGCGAGTCGATCACGCTTAACATCTTTCACTCACTTTCTCATTTTCGCATTTTCGCATTTTCTCACTCTCTCCAAGTATGCAGGACCTATGATACTCATGGTACCAGTAGATAATGTATCATGGTAATTCTATCTATGGCAATTCAATTTTATGCTATAGATGATATAGTGACCTTAATTGTAATTATTTTTATATTTCTAAGATAAATCGTATTTGCTCTATTCATGTCCATTTCAGTAATTAGTGATCAGTATGCACTCTTACTCACTCACTCTCACTCTCACTCTCACTCTCACTCTCACTCTCACTCTCACTCTCACTCTCACTCTCACTCTCACTCATTACCGTTCTAAGGAATAATCCTACAATTACATTCTTATGCTTCTTATTGTCAAAAAGAGGATTTTTAGAAATGGACTGGAAAATCTCCCTCTCCCTCTCACTCTCACTCACTACTCACTACTCACTACTAAATACTCCACACCAATGTATAATCCTATATTTCGCCTTCCAGGCGGGGGAGAATTAGCAAAGAAAATAGGTAACATTATATACCATAATTGAATTAAGAATATCAGAAATGTAATATTGATATTTTAGCTACTATACTAATATAAGCAGTAATACAAGCAGCAATATAAGATCCTTGAACGGTGTACTGGTGCTAATCCCATTTTAAAGATTAATGCTATTAACAATATATCAAAATAGGAATAAGGTTATGTATTATTGATAAATCTGATATTAGTAGTACCTGTTAATAAGTAGAATATCATGCTGGTACAATGTATGGTATTTTAAATCTCTATCTATAGTATTCCAATAGTAAAGTATAATAAAATTCATGGTATGTAGAGTTGAACCAAAAAGTACGCTTCTAGAAAATCGTATCCAGATAATCCGAATTTAGCCCAGTTATGAACCATGACAGTAGGATGTGACAGGAAAGATTCTTAGCATTAATGTATGAATATTAAGACAAGTCCAAGTTAAAAAGGTGAGATGAGAGTATGAGTCGAGAGGTGCGTTAGATCAGTCCTGCATAGTTCTTAACTATGGGGCCGCTCACCCTGGCTCATTGTTCGATTTAACTCTGAGATTTCAAAGCAAGTTTCAAAATATCGATTTTGAGGTTAATAGTGTTTTAGATAGCGGAAAGTTTGGGTATTACAATGGTGGAGAGAGTTTTGGGGAAATAGGAAAACCTGATTTTTGCAAGGAGGTAGAAGGGCGTTGGACGGGACTATTGGGTGTCTGGAAAGGGAAGTTGGAGGTATGAAAGTGGGCTTGTTAGAAAGAGGCGAGTTTCAGGATTCCAAATCTATTAGAAGTTTTTTTTTTAAAAAAGGCATCTGATTAAATTCAAAAATGCCACAATAGTCACTGTTTTGTCTCTCATACACCGAAGAAAAAAAAAAAAAATGTATGTCTCCCAGAGCTTGCGTCTTATCAGGTTCAAAATCTGGGTGCACCACTTCGCACCAAATTCGCACTAAATTCGCACTAAATTAGCACCAAATTAGCACTAGAAATCCCCCCACTTCGCACCATAAGTTCGCACCATAATCACTGACAATTCTTGTTGAACGTGAGGACCCAGTACATCGGAGATATACTGCATACTCGCGTGTCTGCATATAAGCATGTCCAGATGAAACAGGTCTTGGTCTTCTACATGCAGGAGCCCCCGGGAAGCCCCCGGGAAGCCCCCGGGAAGCCACCGGACTATATAAGAAGGAGGTCCCGCTAGTAGGGTTTTACGGGAAACGAGTCAGATCAGTTAAGGAGAGAAAAAAGCCATTTCCTAGTATTAGTTTACGGACACACCAGTATACCCCAAGACTTACGTGGCAACAAAGTGCCACGCTGACTAGAGTGTTAGAAACCAATATCGTAATAGTTCCAGCTTATGAACTAACCAAGGGTTAAAGTTCAACAATAATCACTCACAATTCTCTCACTGTACCTCACATTGGTATATATATCAATTGTTAATATTTCTAAATATGATATTTCCACTACTACTATTTTTTCTACGTTTCAGGTTTTGCAGCCACCCGCGAAATCACAACCAACACGTATAAATTGTTGAGCATTTCCATATACAGATTCATACTCTGGTACAGTAGTCTCATTTGGATTCAATAAGTCTCTTAAGTAA